>VOPJ01007399.1:0-18676 GCA_014673585.1 Semibalanus balanoides
ATTGCAAATTTAAAACGTCAAAGAAAGGAAATGACATTTAAAAAACGTCGATCTAAGATTTGCGTAAGTTTTAACCCCTAAAACTCAACAAAATATTTTGTTTCGATAAAAAATACATGGCGCCCCCCTCAGGCGCAAAAAAAGCGCCCCCTGGGCCTGCAGCCCCCCTCAATGAAAATCCTGGATCCGCCACTGGTTTTGATGACATACGTGCTTCTTAGCAAGCAGATTTCGCGTTATTTAGAGGAAAAAGTATTAATTTGAACCAAATATCTAACATTTGTATTTGCTTTTCCCTCGTAAATATATTTTGTATGACTTACCTACTAGTAACATGATACTATATTTCTAGCTTCTCTTCATCATTTCTGAGCTTTTTCTCGAATTTGTCAAGGTGAACTGTTTCCTTTAATACAACTTCTCTTTGAGAATTACATTAGATCCCTGATTTATCTCGGGACGAAAAGAGAATAGAGAAGTGTATAAAAAGTAGCCCCCAGTGCAGCCCCCAGATACCTTAATCGCAAGACATTTGCAAACAACGATAGGAAGGGCGCCGCCACTTTCTGTAAGTCAGGGGGGAGCAATTCGAAGTCGATTTTTCTGCCTGCAACTCACATAAGCGTAATGTTAAAATCTGAAAATGTTGGGGATCGCGTACCCCCTCCCCCCTTGCTTCCGCTACATCCATGAACATTGAACAACAGTCATGACAAATACAGCTACATTCTATTCGGTTCAGGGTATGAGACCAATGACCATCCGTAATATTGGTGTTTTATGTCCTATCCCAACTCCCAAGTGTCCGGCTGGTCATATCGAAGACCAAACAAAGGTTACAGAAATATTTACTTTATACAATCGCTGTTGGTGTCATCTAGTCCATCTCTGGTGAACAACTGGTCTCTAAAACCTGCTCTGGCCATCTTCTTCACAGCAGAGGCCACCATCTCCTCCTGAGATATGAGGTAACAAAATGACGCAAACTGTCTGCCTGAAAGTGAGCCGGACACGGAGCCTGTGCTGTTCCATCTGGTCATGAATCAGACGGCAACAGAGCTTTTGCAGCTCGGTCTGCCGGTGCGATGGATGGCTGCAGCTCTGCTCTCTGTGAGGTCAGTGGTGAGACAGATGACCGGCGCGAGACTGCAGTGCCGCCGTGGCGCCAGCCAGCCAGCGGCGGCGGCGGCGGCGGCGGCGGCGGCGGCGGCGGCGGCGGCCCCGGCGGCCCCGGCCCAGGCGGCGGGGCCGTTTGATTGGGACGTGAGCGCCGCCGACTGCCGGCATTCTGCGCCATTAAACGCCGCCTCTGGCCCTGACTTGGCGCAGAGCACCACGCGATGGTCACTACTGTTTAGTCAGAGCTCGCCATAACAACATGCTTCTTAGTCGCGCCTGGAAAGGGATTGTCCACTGGTCAGTGATTGTCAAACACGGATCACTTAATTGGCTTTCACAGCTCAAACCTTTGCAAGTTCAGACAATTCTACACTAGTCAACACTGTTTGCGTTTGTTCGATTCAGCACGTCTCCTCTCCTGCTCTCGTTTGACTCCCGGTGTTTCCAGATGCATTGCGCAGATATTTCTAGGCGAACTTTGCTTATGACTTTGTCACTCGGTTTAGCTTTACTTTATCGCACACTCCCCGAATTGTCTTTGTCTCTTCAACTCAAACAGCAGCACATGACTGCCAGACAACTGCTGTACGGTATCGAACGACGAGCGCTCTGCAACCCCAAAAGGAGTTGCGCCGCCTTGAAATTACCGAATTCAAACGCGCTAAATCCTCCCCTCCCGGGGCGTTTATTTTCACCGTGAAATATTGTCGGCGATAAAAGACGGTGGCTCGTCGGGCTGCATTGAGGGAGCGTCGCCTCTCCCCTGCGCGTCGGCGGCGGCCCGGTCTGTCCCGCTCCTTCACCCCAGCCGCCGCCGCTGATTTTCGCCTCCCCGCGTCTCTCACTATCGCGCCGTTGCCATAGAAACATGTAATCAGGCGTTATCCCCTCCGGGCCAATATGCGGTGGACCAATGAGCGGCGTCAAAAGTCGTGACGTTTTAATGGAATCACACGATTGGTCGAGCGTATTAAATCACGGGGATATATCAAGCTAATGAACTGAAGGGCAGTGGAGATTAGAATTCTGCATTATAATTTTACACGTTGCACGTAGCATATTGCCGCTCGTCGACGCTCGTCGGCTTTCGTCGAATCGATGGCGACGCAGACGGTGTCGCGCTTGGTCGGGCTCCGTTATGAAATCCGCCGGGACGGGTCCGCCCCAGTCGTCTGTCGGCCAGAGTGGCTGCCTTTTAGCGGATACTGCTCTCTCTGAAGTGCATGGTGGAATGGTCGGTGTCGGCAGGGAAGAAGACTCTCTCCAGGTGGCTTCTGAACCGATGACACAGAGCCAGGAGCAGTATCGCGGTGATGATGCCTGAAGGAGATTGGTGGTCAGAGCGCTGGTTAATTCGACATGACGTCAGAAGGAGGACTAAGTGCCGGTGATTGGCAGGCGGCAGCATATGAGTGCTGTGGGATAGACGACGGCGAATGCAAGATGGTGGCGGTTGGTGGGTAATGGGTGATGGGTAATGGGTTATGGGTAATGGTAATGTGTGATAGGCCACTTGTGACGAGTGTTTGTCATACATAAACATCGCAAATGTATCTTGGCCTTTATAATTGAAATCGCTGAGCATAGGTATATCACGTTTATCAACACCATCGTATTGGAGTACCTTTCCCTGAAAGGTATATGGGGTTATTTATAATGCAAAAGTTCTCACCGGCTCCAAAGGGTAATACCATATATATGGCTGTATGTTTGAGCTGGGCGATCTCCTCCTGACTGCGATACTTTCCGACCGTCCCTGGAACATACAATGTTTGGTTAGATTTGTCGCCCTATATTGGTTACGAAAATGCTGAAAAATATATTTGTATATGCTAGCATCAGCACCGTTTTCCCCAGAAATGACTGACGGACAAAATATCCGAGCTGTCATTCGTTTGCCATCACGGAATAGTCATCGGGTACTAAGTTGGGTGGTAACACGTGGGTGAGTTACGGCTGTGAGCGGTATTATAATGAGTCACATCAAAATAGACAAAAGAACGCGTAAAACTAAAATGTAAGTAGCCACCCCACGGTTCGTTAGTAGGGGTCGGAGGGCTCAAAAGACGAGAGTCATGCCATTCGAAAGCTTACCGGATGAGGATCTCAGATTTATATTTCTTTTTTAAATCTGTCGGAGGGCTTTTTTTTTGGCAACTTTTTATTCCATTTTTGTCCAAATATCGGAACTTTTCGGATTTTGACGCGATGCTACCGCTTAGTTAGAGCAGATAAGCTGGCACATGATACATGTTCCAAACTCGTTACAGCCCTGTAGAACACTTCTCCAACTGATAGCTGAGCCTCATGCTGTTTGATAATATGAGCAGGTATGCAACAGTGAACAGTGGAATCGCTCCAATAGCTGCAGTACGGCTCACCTCCCCCGCTTCCATGAACGCCCGCGGATGCGACCATGCGCGGACCGCCCGCTGCAGCGCCGGCCGCGCCAACCCCTCTACGGATACTGTGTTTTGGCAAATTGTTGGCAAACCTTGCGTTGGAACGTTAAATTTCGAGTTCAGATGGTTCGCCCAGTCCTCCACAAAGACATGGAACGAGTCCCAGTAGAGGCCTCAGGAAAGGACACAAATTGGCATCAATTTACGTGTATTTTGCATTATTTAGCCTCTAACCAGCGTGATGTGCTGCTCCCGTTCAGGGCGCGCTGCCAGAGGCCGTACGCACTCGGCGTGATGGGCGGGGCGGGGCTATCGGGAGCTCGGTCAGGGTCAGGTCAGTCTCACGATCATAGAATATGGTCAGTCTGCTCTGCGCTCGCTCTGTGCGAGTGCAGCGATGCACCATCGCTCAGCTCAGGGCCGTAGCGACGAGCTAACACGAGCTAACCGTAGCTAACATGTCCTCGTACGAGGACATGTTAGCAAAGACTGCACAGTGCACATGCGGTATCGCCGGGTGAATTTTTTGATTATTTATTTTGGCTTCTCGAAAACCAGATATTTTCCTCTCAGGCACCAAATATTACTTTTTTAATAATAAAATGGGGAAAAATAATACAGCTCCATTTCCGACACGAGAGTCTCAGCAATTGCGAGCTTCAGTCTGCATGTTGCAACAGATACCGCGCTGGGACCCCGCTTGAATGACCTGATTGATAATATCGCCTTTTTGACAAGGGCGAATGCCATTCCTTCCCAGAAACTGTTACGAGTTATTTGGTGCTCTGCCCTTCTCAAAAACAGACTGCACATACGCATAGTCACCGAAAATTCATGGTTCCGTGGGAGGCATGCGGCATCCTCCTTACATTGGCAAACAGGGCGGCACTGACTAGGCTAGCCGCCGCCGCGGTCACGGGCCGACTTGCCAAGCTGACGCTGGGTCGGTACGTCTCTGGCAAGCGCGCCCTGAACGGGAGCAGCACATCACGCTGGTTAGAGGCTAAATAATGTAAAATACCCGTAAACTCATGATAAATTTGGACACTTTCCTGGGCTTTGTCTCTACAGGGTCTCGTTCTGTGTCTTTGTGAAGGACTGGGCTGACCATCTGAACTCGAAATTCAACATTTCAACGCAAGGTTCGCCAACAATTTGACAAAACACAGATCGGTGAGGGTGTTGGCGGCGGCCGGCGCTGCGCGGGCGGGTCGCGATGGCGATCGGCGTTCATGGAAGCGGGTGAGGTGAAGCCGTACTGCAGCTATTGAGAATGGGGGGCGATTCACTATCCACTGTTGATTGCTGCTTATATCAACAGCATGAGGTTCAGCTTATCAGTTGCAGATTGTTCCTCAGGCTGTACTTTGAGTTTCAACCATGTATCATTTGCCAGCCTATGCTGCTCTAGACGTAAGCGGTAGAAATCGGTCATTCGAAAAAGTTCCGATATTTGGACAAAAATGGAATTTGCAAAAAAGTCCTCGACAGATTTCAAAAGAATATAGATCTGAGATTCCTCAACCGGTAGAGCTTTCGAATGCATGGGCTCTCGTCTTTTGAGCTCCTCCGACCCCTACTAACGAACCGTAACCCGATGGGTCGCTTTCCATGCCAACACTTTTCATAGGCAAACGCTTCGCAAACGCTTCAAACGCAAACGCAAACACATACCTGATCTTGCATCCATATCAGCGGCGAGAGGTGCATGTTAAATCGGACGCCGCACTGTTGTCATTCTGAGTTATTCAGTCCATTTGCAGGTGGTGAATCTTGTGGTCCCTGTAAAGGAAAATCTGTAACTACTTGAGCTGAGCATATATCGACAAGCTGTTGCATAGCAACGAATACCCTAACACAACTGATGTGTGGGCATGAGTGCTCAACTGTGCATGTGTAGGCGCATTTGTGTGTGTGTGTGTGTGTGTGTGTGTGTGTGTGTGTGTGTGTGTGTGTGTGTGTGTGTGACTGAATAACGTTGCGCTGTTGATATTGTTGTTTACTATTATACTCATATTGTACTCATACTATTATGCTAGATAGATATACATATTCACTGATTTATCTCATACATGCTTTTGGTTGCTGTGATGTTTCAGTTCAGCTTATACCAGGGCCTCGGCTAAGGACTTCTCACTGAGTGGCAATTCGAAAAAAATACTGCTAAGGCATAGGTATGGTTAAGCGCATAAGGTAATGAGGCATGTATCCATAATTTTATCAGGGGGCACGTCAGTGGTAGAATCATATTTCACTCCTCAGCCAAATGTTGTTGACGAGGGGGTTAGGGTCGGGTCGTCAGCAGAATCGCATTTTATAAAGGGGAGAGTGCCCACCAGCGAAGTGAACAGGTGCCCCTCCAGCCTATATTAGTAATGTGATAATTTCATCCATGTCGGTGGTAGTAGCTGACACTAAGCGATGATGTTTAAAGTGGTGGACAGCAATGGCTGCTCTCATTTGATTCTGTCAGGATACGAATAGTTAAATATTTTGTTTGCCGTTTGATTTTTGATTAGCGTTTTTTTGCTTCCCAGAAACGTTATATTTTAATTTTTAGTGAAATTAACTTTAGTGACACCTTTTGCGATGTCCATTGAATGATAATGATATCATAGGTTGCAATAGCCATTTATTTTGTTCCCTCATTTGTTGTTTGTTTTTCAATATGTTGTATGCCCACCAGTGAACAGGGTGGGTGCCCAATAGTGAGCAAATATACACTGGTGAACCTAAACTTTTCGACAGTGAATGCAGGAGATATATTGGTTAGGCTGATTAACTCCACGAAGGGCTCTACGGCCAGAACCAAGGGAATCCTCACGTTCCATGAGGACCCACTCTCGTTACAGCATTCAGAGTTGTTTTATTATTGTCGAGTGTCACAGAGATTGTTCAAGATCGAGTGTCAATGGATGTCAAACAAACATCAAGCTGAGCATCAGCAGAAAAACCCCACCGCCCACCTATTCATGGTTGAAATCCCCTCAGGGGCGATCCAGCCGCTCGGTTTAGGCGGGCAAACTTTTTTTGGCCCAAAAGTATCTCCATTATTTGTCAGTGGATTTGCTGTCACCTATTTGGATTCTATACTTTTTTAAGAAAAACAACTTTTTCGGAAAAAAATCAAGTATTCTGATTTTTCCGGTAAAAAACACATTTTCAGAAAAAAAATCGTTTAAAAAACACAGAAACGCGATGTTCTGGGCATATATACACATTCAACAATCAAAACGCTTCTCATACCAACTCCCAAAGGGTGCATCACCGATAATTATTGAGGTTGCTACAAATGGACGAAAAAATGAATATTCTTTGTTGTGGTATTAAACCTTTGCAGCATTTTAATAGGATTCCATGTTATAATATCGCGTATTAGGCTAATAGTCCCGAACACATTTTTTTGGTTGGTCTGATTAAACCCAAAAATCAAGGAGCATGGCCATGTGGACTATAAGAGCTTAAAAGTATATTAATAAATTCAC
The DNA here is from genome assembly GCA_014673585.1 of Semibalanus balanoides. Classification (NCBI taxonomy): domain Eukaryota; kingdom Metazoa; phylum Arthropoda; class Thecostraca; order Balanomorpha; family Balanidae; genus Semibalanus; species Semibalanus balanoides. The sequence continues at coordinate 7,007 of VOPJ01007399.1, forward strand.
CGTCAACGAACCGAAGACAATTAAGCAATGCGGCTTCGTTATGATGATGGCCACCGATTCACCCCCGGCGTTTGATGGGAAACAAGCTAAGAGTATGGGAAAAACGCACTTTTCGTTTATCCGAAACCAGGATGGTATTGAAGGATGTTTATTTTATTGCAAGGTATGAACAGATGTTATACCTGATACACACCCTAACATACCATGATAGAATATAAGGTATTCTCATCCATGACATACATAAATAATAACTGTACAAGTACATCTGTACCAAACTAAAACAAGCCAATGGAATATTTGCAAATGGTTTGAAAGCAGCAAGATTGAGACAGAAAGACTTTTCCGCACATAAATGGTCCCTTTGGATCTGGAGGAGCCTGGTGGAGATGACTTGGGAAAATGGTCCTGGTCTGGTTCCAGGCGCGTAGCCAGAATTTCGTCCAGGGGGAAGGAGGCTCCTCAAAAGGGCCCTTCCAGATAATTTAAAGGGCCTCCTTCCCTCCAAAAAACGGGATATGAAAAACTCTACGGATTTCGACTACTTTATTTTATGATGCACATTTGTTTCTTCAACTTTTGATGAGCTGCATTGGACCAGGACCTCAGGACCCTAAGAGAGGCCCATGAGCCAGGCACATAACCAGGATTTCGTCCGGGACGGCGCCTCAAAAGGGTCTCTACCAGGCGCATAACCAGGATTTCTCCCAGGGGAGGCACCACGAGAAGGCCCATTCCCGAGCGTTGAAAGGGCCCAGTAGAACGGATGAAAAGGTCTGCTCCCTCCCGTACTGGTGAGACCCATTTGGAAATGAGCCCTCGACCACTCAGGGCCTTTCTGCCTGGGCAGTGTCGCCTCTGACCTGCACAGAGCAGGCACGTAGCCAGATTTTGCGTCACTGGGCCACCGTGCAGAAAAAAATCCCTTACCATGTGCTTGCTGGCCGCCAGGGTTAGGCGTAGGGCATTGCGATCTACCCGTTTTTTGGGGAGGGAAGCCATGGACTAGTATTACCAAGAAGCTGTTGAGCGGAGGGTGTACGGCCGTCAACGTCACAAAAGTTGTTGACCGAGAGGAGGGGGATAGAGCGCAATCGTCAACCCGGCAGCAACTATAGGTACAACCTTTTTTTTTGGGGGGGGGGGCAAATCATGGTTTCGGGATCTTATGTGGGGGCATGACCCTAAATGGCTTTGTCATCCGTCATACCTGGATCCGTCGATGCCTACCAACCTATAGTCCGTTTTATTTTGATTTGTACAATCAGGGACTTCGCCGTTAATTTTTGACTGGGGAGCGGGTGGTCGGCTGAAATGACAAAAACTTGTACCCCCATTTTTATGAGTGTATTTAAGCCTTTGCAGCATTTTTAATTGGATTTTAATGATAGGTAGGTACTTGTCATTTTGCGCCGCAAAGCGGCGTGAAATTTTTAAGGGTTTAGCCTTAAAAAATATCGGCGGTGGGTCTTGATAGAGGATAATAAGCTAAAAAAAATGGACATTCATTCAATTCAGCGTTACGACGAACTGTAAAAGATGACGATGGCTTCGTTATGACGATGACCACTGATGTGCGCCGCGAAACGCGTGCAAAGATTATTTAGGTCGTGGGAAACACAATTTTTTTATATTAAAACCAACCGTGAGTTGAAGCCGAGCCTCAGTTAACCCGTTTTCCTGGTTGCACATCTCGGCAAGATAACAAAATGAAAAAAGTAGCTTTTCATTTACACTAGCATCGGATAGTAAATCCCGATGACCGTTGGCAGTCAGCGCTCAGTAGTAGGTACTAGGGACATATCATTATTATAATAACTGTAAACATATGCACTGAACTGTAACACACAACTGGTAACGGTGTAAATCGTTTGAAAGCAGCAAGAGGTAGAACGTTTTTTATACGTATTAATGGTTCCTTTGGATCTTGATGAGCCTGGGAACTTATTTTAATATAAAGTCCTGGTCCCAACTATTAGCTCTTCAGTTCAGCAAGTTGGGCACGGCGGAGCAGCTTCCGGGTGCCTACTGCGATGTCCGTCTTTGCGTTCGCGTCGCTTCTCGGAGCTCAGGAGAAATAGCTAAACATATTATCCGTCTTAAAGTTAATATTATTAAAAAGGATGATCCTTAGGCCAGCCTAGGGAGTCTTCGCCATACACTTAATGCATCATTTCCATAATTTCCAATTATATAAGCAGGTGCATAAAACTTGTTCATGCCGCGAAGCGGCAGCAAATTTTAAGTTTTTCACTCTGGAATAGCTGGATTTTGACTCTGCAAAGACAAATTTTTACAATACCGTTATTATAAATGTTTGTGATAAAACAGCTAAATGCATTTGAGAAAGGCAAAAAAATGTTTACTTTTTCTTCGACTTTGGGGGGCAAAACATGCTTTGCCCACCGGCTTTTCGCTGCGGAGGGCAATTCCCATTTTGCCCCCCCCTGGATCCGCCTCGTGAGCCCCTATTCACTGTGAATCCCCTGCTATCACTATCGAACCTCCTCTTTCACTGATGCATTACCCACTGCCCACCATGAACAGGAAGATCCAAAAAAAACGAAATTAGTGTTCATAACTCACATTGTTATTTAAGTTAAATTAATTTGCTTTGGCTATTCCTTGGAAAGTGGTAAGGAAATTTTACACAGAGTTTCAATTCTCCAGGACAAAGCAAAGCCATTTAGAATATAAAGATAGTTGTTTAGCTGGACCGGCTCTGCGGATATCAGAGAAATATATTCAAACACCAGCTTTTCTATATTCTTAAATTAGAGCTTTCGAAGCCGTCCGGCCTCCTTCTTCAGCCTTTGGTTAAAAACAAACAAAGGCCATTAGACTGAATTTCAAAAGGGGTGTTCGCTGGTGGGCACTCTCCCCTACTGTAAATTGCTTTGCTTAGGGGGGATAACCCCCCTAGTTACGTCCTTGATACTCCTTTACTTACATAGGAACGGATAACTTTGTATTGTGATAATGACACACATAAGTGTAAAACAGAAATGAAATAGTATAATAATACAAAAGTGAAGCTGAGTAAAAATGCTTAACTCCCCTGTGGTGGGTGGGGACAACGAAATAATAATAATAATAATAATTTAAACACGCCCATCATCGAAAGTCCACACCTGTGATGTCGATTAAAAAAAACTATTGGGGGACCGAACAGAAACGGAGCAAAGGGATCCACCGGCGCCATAGCTTTACCAACACAACTAAATCGGTCGAAAAAAAAAACATTTTCTAGAGGAAGATCTAAGTATTTTTAACGCAGTTCTTAACCTGGGCCCTGCCGATGCTCGGCGCCAGCTTAGTGGTGCTAGGGAAGAATCTGACACCCTCCCCAAAAATGTATCTAATGGGGATTAGACAGAATTCATAAATGCCGATACATAGCTCGTCCAAATTCATGTCAAAATTGTCACATCGCTCAGTCAAACACTGTGGCTGAAGGTTCGACTACAAACTTTTTTAGAGGTAGTGACACTTGACGTGACCAGATGAATTTACCTGAGATGACCCTAATACACAATTTTCAACCCACTGGCTGGAGGAGAAATCTCCCCTCAGGGATTTTCACGATGGCTAAAAATCGAACAGTGCTATCAACGCGAAACTTCGGGTACCTTATACTACATCAATTTGACGTCTTCAGTAGAACATTACAAAATCAACGATTTTTTCAAGTTATATCAAATTTAGTGACGCCACTACACTACACACGACTTTGACGAAAATATCAGCTAAACTCTAACAGGCTGTACACTGTACAGTGTACAGAGACTATTCCTTAAGCAAAATGCAATCAACATACGTCCAAAGATATAAATGACAAGGGATAGAAAATGGCTATCTCGGATTTGAGAAAATTTTGATTTGTTTTCGGGAGACCCATTCATTATTGGTCGTGTCGGCCAAATGCTGGCGCACAGCTTTAAATATATTTATTCGACGGATATGCAATGAAATGGGTTATTACATTGAAATATGACTTAGGGGACTGGGGGCCGATGGCAACATGGGAGGGGGGGGGGGCGAGGGTCACCCCTGAGGAGACAAACAGCTAAAACTTTACGAAGGAGAGAAGCATTGCTTTGCCGATATTCCCCGGTTTCCCCGTGTGATGTGATGCAGGTAGTTTTGGGTAGTGCATGTTCTTAAAACCAACGAATTTTTCAGAAGTTTGGTTTTCCACGGATCATCGTGACTGAAACCATGGTATGTGTAGGTATGTGTCAGATTCCTGATCGAAGGCCAGAAACAAGGGAAAACCCAGAACTACAAAAGCAAGTTGTTTTGGCGGCGTAATCCCCCAAAAGTATCAAACAATAAAACGAACTCACTGGGTATCGCTTCTTTATGAATGAAATAATCAACTTTCTTTCGTAAATTTTTTCTTGGCTTTTCAACCCTCGCTCGTGTAAGGCAAGATCACTGCGTGACCGTGTAGAGGGGAGTACGAGCCCCCCATTGGCGTTTGGCCCCTAACTGAGCTAGAGCTTCATTCAAAAACGAGCGTGGTACTTGTGACGAGACACGAGAGGAAGCGATTGACATCTGATTTAAGGTCCTGGGTCATTATGTGACCTCTGAGGTCATGCCAAAGCCAAAATATCATCACATCGTAAATGTGTAAAAATGCATAGTTATCGACCTAAAATCGTAAAGGTATAAAATCGTAAAATTTCAGAATGCTAAATAGACGCCAAATTTTACATCAGCATCACAAAATGACCTAAAAGTGTCAAATTCAAAAAGTTCATGTCAGGTCATCTGAGGTCAGTGACCTCGGTTGACCTTTGAAAGCGCATGACCCCAGTGGAACATATAATTATGTAAAATGGATCCCAGAGTTGAAATCAGCGTCACAGACTGCACTAGTGGGTCCACTACAGAAGAGCTAGTGAAAAAAGAGCTAGTGCAATTTGAGCTAGTAACATTAGGCCTAGTGTAGAAAATCGAAACTACGCCCGGTCTAAAAAGGCTAAGTGAACAAACAGGCTAGGCTGCTTATGCAGTGAGTGCTACGAAAGAGCTAGTCTTTTGGTGCTAGTGGACAAAAAAGAGGCTAGTGCGGCAATTAACAAAAAGAAGCTTAGTCCGGTACGAGTTGGTATAGCACCATGCTGATCAGAACTGAAGCTGAGTTCACCATTTTAGCCCATTTTGAAATCCAATCATTGAGGCCGTTGTCGTTGCAATCTGAGACTTCTAAGCTATTTGATTTTTTTCTAATTTTATTCTGACCATCGTTTTTCATGTATTTTCGTACATATAGTGTAAGTGCAAGGCTGATATAAATAAATACATATCAATAAGGAAACACGTCGTTTCGTCGAGCGCCAGCGAATATATCATTTTCAAAACGTTCAGCGACAAAAATATGTATCGATGCCTCTGAAGAACTGCATCCCACTCCAAAATCAGCAATCGCAGATAAATTTGAATTCGCAATGCCACAAAATGCAAGACATTGACCTACACGAAACAACGAGTCGGTTTTAGGCCCCTGGAAACCATGCGCAAATACAATGCTGTGATTTTTATCTCGGGTGGATTATCTGCATCCATTATTAAAAAGCAACTATAACCTTTTGGGAAAACTACCACCAAAATCGTTTAAGCCATTTGTAAAACTAGCTCTTTATAACCTATTCCATGTGGGGGACAGATTGCTGACCCCGGAAGTTTTTAAATCGCTGGCCGCCGCTTCCTGAACCAGGTTACGTCATATGTCTTAAAGCTGCGGGAATTTTCCTAGATAATAATGACGCGTGTTGTGACGAAATTTTTAGAAATATAAATCGACCAAGCACAGAGGCCAGCTCCAGGCTTCCTGTTTTGGGAAGTCGTTTGACGCCACATGCGGTTGTGCGGTGCTCTTACTTCTGCTTCTAGTTTGCGGCGGAATAAAAGTGCAGGCGTTGGCAGAAGCATTGTTGCTCGACTATGCATTTATACATCTCACAAAATTACTGTGAGTCGTTATACATCACTATGGGGGCAGTATAGCAGCAACCTCAGAATACATAACAATGGGCGATATGGCTAGATATCTCTCCGTTCATATTAAAAGGCCAACCATTAAAAATACAAGTAAAAATGATAAAAGAAGCGTTTTTCTGCACATTACGTCGGCGACGCGTTGGTTTACCTGAATCCGCCTTATGATCGCTAATAAATATTACATATTAACAAGAGTATACATTGAGCAACAAAGTCCCATCATGTGACCGTTCCTATCGCTCCCAACACAAACATCAATCCCGCACAGCACATATTTTTTACAAATCAAAATCATACCTCCTCTATTTCTCATCCCTGAGTACGCCCAATGATTTTTCATTTATGTATTTGTCCTTCAAAATATTATAAGACCATGACAAATGGAAGCTCAAAAAACAAACGTTTATTCCGTGCATGCAAATCAATGGCGAAATCAAGTGGGCCGGGGCATTGACTTTGCAAAAAATTGTTCCTGACCGCCTCGATTTGAAGAAGAAAAAAATTCCGTCCAGAACAAAGTTTTATCCGTTTAAAACGATGGATTATTTTGCGCGAAATTTTTAAAAGCATTTCAAAATGTTTTGAAAATTTTTAGTAGTAGACGCTTTCACGATGACATGAAAACATCGGCGAAAAAATCTTCAACCCTCAGCCCTACGGGACCGTAGGCTTCGAGGGTTAAAACATTTTCTCGCAAATATGTCATCGTGAAAGCAGCTACTACTAAAACATTTTAAATGTTTTGAACATTTTTCGCGCCAAAATATCCATCGTGAAAACTTGGCTATATATAGTTACAACGATTCGAATGGTGATCATCCATCAAATCGGTTGAGCCGGTTCTTGAATCTCAGGGAGGCAGAATCTTGGCCCCCCTCGTCAGGTTAACGTAATTCTGGACCGCCCGCAAGGGAATAGGGTTAAGTTCAAAAAACTACACAAAGGCCGAATATAAGTCCCACTAGCCTCACTATGCCATTTTGTAACTAAGGCCCCTTCTGAGGACACTTAGCTCTTTTGTTCCCCACTAGCATCCAAAGAGAACCATAGCTCCTTTCGTAAGCACTAGCTCCATAACGTCCCAGTCTAGAATCTCATGTTTATCCCCACTAGCTCTTGATAAGTTTGACCACTAGCGATTTTTCCTTGCCCGCACTAGTCCTAATGTTACTAGCTCAAATAACACTAGCTCTTTTTGCACTAGCTCTTCTGCGGCGCTCCCGCACTAGTAACGGACAGAAGACGAAAAAAAGGTAATCGGAGTTCAGTGACCTTGGTTGACCTTTGAAAAGGTCAATCGAGATCGCAATCTCTGTTAAAGCCACATCTGTCACGTCTTTGCATATGACAGAGTTTCGGATTCTGGACCGGTTTGGCGGACACGGGTGTAAAAAATTTACACGAGTCAGTTGAATCTTGACAAAGTTGGCATCATATTGTCGGAAAGTAATTGAGCTTTCATTTGCTATCCTCAAAAATTGAATATATTTCCTCTGCGTATGATTATTTTAGCGTACAAGACGAAAAAATGACAAAAAATGCGTTTTTCAGGATAAAAATATTTGGTCGCCCAGCTTCGAAGAGCAGTAGCACTACAACGATACGCTTGCCGGAGTTCGCACTATGCTCATTCTCTTTCTCATTCATTTTACTTTTAGATCATATCGGTTCAATTACTTCCATCGCATTTTATTTAAGACGCTGCGTTGGATCTTAGCCGAACCAACCAGAGTAAAAACTGTATTCAAATGGGCCAAATTTACTAACCATTTCCCATAAAACCATCCATTCTTACAACACTTATCCGGGTTATAAATAGCACAAATTTAACATGGAATCGATTGAGCAAAGCCTAAGGAGCAAAATGGTGCCATTGGCAAACTTTCTGCGAGCTATATTGGTTAGTGCAAGGAATGGTTTTCGTGCTCGCGTGTTGTTGTTCGACATTAACTTGTAAAAAAACACACTCACCACCGTGTTAAAAACAAACCCACAGTTTTTTACAAAACGCGGTAAATCGACTAAAAAAACAATAGCTATTGTACCTGAACATCCTGTTTACATAACCTATGTGTTTTTCCATGCCGAAGTTAACGCCTTTTGGCAAAAACTGTGGTGTTTTTTTAACAAGGCATCTAGCGCGCAGACGAGAAGTAATTAGGGATACACATTCACGGGATGATAACAAAAATGGTTGATGTCTTGCTATTTTCGATTCTAGATTCGACTTCATCATGACAAACTGGCCCGGACAGGATGTTTTTGGTAGTGAAACACAAACACAGATTTTGGGCTGGTTTTGGCCGCGAAACCGGTCAAGAATCCGAAACCCTGTCATATGCTCCTGAACAACAAACACTCGGAAACTGCACATGTTTCAAGGATTGTTACTATGGGACGCCAGTTTCGCCAAACATGAACTTAGCAACAGTTCAAAGGTCATGGGTCATACAGGTTAGAAGTTCGAAACTTTAAGAGTATGTGTCAAATTGTTGCAAAGTAAGGTACTGAAAGTTTCATTGCGATCGGCTGATAACTACGTGAGATATTCCGGAAGAAAAAAACGAGGGGTGACATCCACCCCCTACACTGACGAGGGTTAATTGTAGTGTACGTCAATTATGTACTGATTTCAGGCAGTTTTGGGGCTTTCGACTTTTGGCCCCCTTGCATCCACTATTAGCCAGAAAACTTGAGGGAGCCGAAAACATCTTTTGGGGAACATATTCAGCATATGAAGGCGCCGAGGGCCACCTCAAACGTATCAAAATCGACACCTATGGTCCAACTCCCCGCAATTTCAAACCAACGCGACGTGGAGCGAGTATCCATCCTCAAGATCTCAAAGCTACGCTAGGTAGCTGTAGACGGCGTTTTATTGGTTTTAAGTTGAAAGCATGCTTCAGTGACACTTTGATCCATTTTACAGACCGTAAAATCATATGATACCTACAATTTTCGTTCCCACTAGGGAACAAATTTCGTCTCTTGGGAGGGAGCCAGTGCAGTCTTTGCGGACATTTGATTTTTGACCCTCCTCCCCCTCAATAGCATGCTATCTACGGTTATACAGTACAGTAAAACAAAACAAAAACGTCGGGTGACTGAAGGAATTTTTGTAAAGGCTAGTGATTCATCATCTATAGTACCTACTATTGTGCCGGTTCGTGTCGAATTATCTCAGTTTCACTGAGGGGGCAAATCGGTTCCACTGCAGGAGGGGGCACTTTCCTCCACTGGGGTGGGGGGTGGCAATGTCCCACCCCCCAGTTAACATGTTATCCGAGGTCCTGGCTTATACCTATAACAAACAATCGATTATGTATTCACCTTATTAAACATTATTCTGAACATTAACAATATTACAATAAAATAGAGCAATTATTAACCTTTCACTCGTTTTATGTAAGATAAGTAAGAGAATGTCAAAAATATATGTTCTGCCTTGAGCCTTTTTCATTGAACTCTGTGAAATGAGTTTCACTGAACCTTGAGCCAACTGAAAATGGCGCAGAGCAAAACATATTTTTGAAACATTTTTCAATTTATGTTTTGCATAGAATGAGCATTAGGTTATAATATATTATCCTAATAATATATTGCTTCAAGCTCTTGATAGCAGAAATGGAACCGAGGTAGCGTGTAAATAACACAAAGACAACGAAATACTTTGCTGACTCAGATTGTCGCGCATCAATCTTAAACCACCAACAATATTAAAATTCAACAGAAATGCGAATGGATAGTGGAATGATTGAGTTTGCTTGACAGTTAAACGCATTTATAATGAAATGTCTAACACATTTGGACGGCGATCGTATGGTACACTACTTGGTTCTTTGGTCCCTTAAATTACACTATGTCCTGTCTGAATGGTGCATGTAAAATGTCACGTGCCCCGAATGAACGGCCCCAAAACCATATGGCTTTGAACTCGTATATAGGTATGCTAGTTTTATAATACTATCACAAACAACTTACCTTGAACCGCTGCTTGTGTTGTGCAGACTAACAATTCATTACCACATTTAAACAAATAGTTTTGGTCACCCTTAAAATGCTAAATTACGAAACAAATGTATTTTGGCTTATGCAGAATAGTTGCGTGACCGTCCAAGCTCAACCTCACATAAAAAGGCAATCTTGGTAGAAGGGGTCTTTAAGTGTGTAAGTGTGGTCTTGAATAAAGCCTTCATAGCAAGACAACTATCTATAAATGTGATTACTGATATTGTTAGCATTCGATATAACAATAGGCTATACAAATTTAAAAATAAATGTTTGTATACTTGAAATAATTATAAATTAGAAAAACTAACACGTGACTTCATCCAGGCATGTCTCCCAGAGCTATGTGTTTGCGCACAAGAGAGAGAGAGCTTTGAGGCGCTTAAGCTCCAAAGCCGACTACGTCCGGCCTCGGAGTCTGAAGCAGTAAATGCAGCGTATTTAGTGGAGCTGTAATATATCATCATCATCATCATGATCATGTATTCGTATGTCATCCGCAAAACACGGCTTTTCATGACAAGTGTCAATGAACATTGCATCACAGACATTGTTTAAAATAATACACAGTCAAAATGATTTGAAGCAAAACGTTACGAGCCTAAAACACTTTCTTGTCATTTGCTGTCACCCATTTTCTCATCCGCGTACGGAGCACTGCCACTGCCCTAGCGTCACGCACTTCGCCCGGCGCCTCGTTCCATTTGGCCGCTGATCGAGATCTGAACGATCGACGGGCGTGCTCGGTACGGACCCGAGGCATGTGCATCATGTGGCGTCATAGCATGTGATTAGTCATGAATAAGGACATGAGTTATGGCAACGGCGTACCCAATAAGGTATATCGAAAGTCGTAACATAAGAACACATTTTGATTTGCGTTGTCCGACGCAGTGATATAAAATAAAGCATTTGCTCTGGTCTTCACAGCATTCCTTCAATGAAGAACTGACTGCGAATCCAACCGAAGACTAGATTCGCCCGGAGAAGACAATGTGTCCGTTCCCACGAACAATTTCCGTTCTTTTGAGCCGTCTAAACGTATTCTTTTGTGTCCAGATCTCGCCGCACAATCATCTGGCTCGAGGCTCTGTTATGTGGATTTCCAGAGCAGTGAGCAGAAAATCGCTCCACAAACATCCGTGATGCGAATTTGACCATACTCGAGCAGCTCTGAAGAGCTAAATGCTATTATCGGACGTGTGGCACCGAGCACTTTGTTCCTGCTCATTGCTCAACGAGGTTATGATGAACTGCCCGCCACAAATCCCATAAGTCTCTTAAATCTCGCCTAGGTTTCATTGGACCAATGTGCAGGGCAGTCGTGCGCACGACTTGTCTGCTGTCGAACAAGTCCGCAGGCTGACTCACTCAATAAGCGGATAAACCACTCTGTTCTTGAGCTGGTCGTAATTGGTTCGTCGACTGACTGAAGCGACACCAAAATGTATGAGTGGAAACGGAGCCATGTCCGGATGAGGTCTCCTGTTATTGAGGTTGACCATAACTAAAGCTAACTTTGTTGCAGACCCTCATTGGTGCTTGGTGTTAAAAAACTCGGTTCTGGAAGTTAGTTTTTCCTATGTCTAGCGCCACTTGGAGATTCAAACACTAGAAATAAGTTCGTAAAAATATTGCCTTTTTTAACAAACATCA
>VOPJ01007399.1:20762-64641 GCA_014673585.1 Semibalanus balanoides
ATGCATATACGGTCGTTTCTTAATTCGCCGTCAAACATACGCTAGCGGAGAAAGAAGTCGGACCTTAGTGTGTACCATAGCAACTGCGGAGGCTGTACATACGTTCGAACTTTTTGTGTATTTGTATTTTTTCTTGGGGGGGAGAGCAAATGATGGTTTCGGAAACTTGGGGGGGGGGGTATACCCCCTGGATCCGCCCCTGATATGTGCAGGGGTCATTATTGGGTCCACAATGATGGGGCCCCCTAGTGGCCCGACGGGGCCCCCTTGAGGTTGTGCCCCCCCTTACGAAAATCCTGGTTGCGCGCCTGATTGGAGCCCTACCAATCATTTCAGAAGGCATCGCCCTTGACCTACACACTACACGCTTAAAGAAGTTATAAGTGATGTCCTTATTAGAGTGAACTCTCCCTGCAAATCAGGTAGGTAGCTCTGTGACCGTTGTTAGGTGACAGCCTGCAGCTGGTTTTCAGCTCACCTCCGGGGCAGTCGAGCTCTGTAGCCTCGTCGCTGCCATCCTGACACTGCGGGATGCCGTCACAGGCGTTATAGATGGCGATACATTCGCCGCTGTGGCACTCAAAGTGAAACCGACTGCACCGCGGCGCTGGCGCTGCAACCAACACACAGGACAAAGTCAGTGGCGCTCAAACTGAAACTGACAGCACCGCGGGGTAGCGCTGACACACGGGACATTTAGGCAGTCAGTTATCAGTGGCGCTCATACTATACCGACAACGAAAGTGGGGCTGCCAAAACAAAAACTAAGTACCAACACATACATTACAGCGGACGGCTGGATTACAACATGACAGCCATTTGAATCGCAAATAAGCCAGAATAAGATGATACTGGACCAAATTTTGGAGTTTGATGTGCTGGTTCATAGCTGCGACGGCACGGGGATGGAGGCAGATAAACCTCGCACACTACGCCTAGCCACGACGTCTTTTTGTGACTTGCATTCAAATGACCTCCTTACCGGTCGCATTAAAGCCTTTGTCCCCTCCGGCCTCCGCCCATTGACTGCCGTTTGCGGCAGCTCGAACGCAAATAAAAACCGTCCGCCCACCACGCCACTCGGCGGCCTGACGAAACGCACTCAAAGCGGCGCGGCCGGCCCGCGGCGGCCTTTGTGGCGCAGGATGCTGTGCATCAGGGCACAATCGCGGCGCTCTGTGACGTCACGGCCAGAACGGCAGTCATTGGCCGTCACGCAGCGCGTGCTCTCGGCGTCACGGCGCATCACGCGGCGGCCGCGCGTGACGTGCTGGGCAGGGGCGTGAGTGACCCGCGCCCAAGGTTACCGTGACGGGGGCACGGCGGCGGCGGCGGGCCTCTGTAGTAGGGGCGGCATGGAAGTGGGGCACTGCGGGTGAGGGAGGGGGCGCAGTCATTCCGCGTGCTGTTGGGGGTCGCAGTGTTTCTTTCTGGTCTCGTAGTTGGTATAGATTTGTCGTTTCGAACGATTTTCTCGTTTTCAAATGGAATTAAACGTTGGATAACTGTCTTAGAATATTATTGTTTTCCAGCGCCTCCGGAAAATATTACGATCCCTATATTTCTCGAAAGAGCGCGCCTATGTTTACATCCTGGCGGGGTATCATGGCAGCGTATGCGGCGGGGTATCCTGACAAGCGTGCGAGCAGAGTTTAAGCTGGGTGTTTATTTCCGTGCAGCGTGGGCAGGCGAGCCGGGGTATCCTGCGAAGCGGCATCGTAGCGGGGTAGCTGGCAGCGTGGAAGCGCTGAGGAAGCGGTGGTATCTACCTCTCCTGAACAGCGTGCAAAGCGCCTAGCGGGGTAATCCTAGCAGCGTGCAGCCGTAAAGGACGGCGGGAAGTGATCTAGCAGCGTAGCGAGGGTAAGCGAGGGGATATGCACGCATGGAATCAGCGTGGCAGCGTTATGCCGGGGTATCTGGCAGCGTTGCAGCGTAGCGGGGTACCCTGCAGCGTGCAGCGTAGCGGGGTATCCTGGCAGCGTGCAGCGTAGCGCAGGGTATCGCTGCCAAAGCGTGCAGAGTACGTAAGCAGGGGTATATTCCTTGTCCAGCGTGTGCTAGCGTATTAGCGGGGTATGCTCTTGCAGCGCGAGTTGCAGCGGTAGCGGGGTGATCGACTGTGCAGGAGCGTGAGCGTAGGGCGGGGATCCTGCAGCGGTGCAGCGTAGCGGGGTATCCTGCAGCGGTCCGCAAAGAGCGTCACGCCAGGAGTTATACCTGTCGGAGGCGTGGCAAGCGTAGGCTTGGGGTATCCTGCAGGCGTGCTAGTACGTGCGGGGTAGTCCTGCAGCGTGCTAGGCGTAGCGGGGTAATCCTGGCAGCGTGCAGGCGTGAGACAGGGGAGTCTCTGCTCCCCCAGCGCTGCAGCGTAGCGGGGTAATCCCTGCAGTCGCTAAACAGCGTTAGGCAGGGATATCCTGCTCAGCGCGGCATCGGTAATGAGGCGGGGATTCCTGGCAGTCGTGCAGCGTTAAGGGACGGGGGGAATCTCTGCAGCGTGCCAGCCGCTATCCGTGGCGGCCGTGTATCGTGCAACGCGTGCAGTCGGAGACTCAGTGGGGATAATTCCCTGACAATCGTGCAGCGTAGCGGGGTCATCCTGCAGCGTGGGCATGCGGCTAGGGGTCGCGGATATATTGCCTGCAGCGGATGTCAGGACATGCAATTCAATATCGAGTATGCGAAGTGCGACAAAAGAACGCATTTTTTATCCAATTAATAGAATCTACATCCTTGCCAAAAGTCCATTCTTATTGGAATTTACGGTCCCATGCAAAGATTTTTGATTGAGCAGATAGAAAAAATAGAGCACACTCAGAAAGGGCTCATATTTGTGTAAAATATCCGCACTGGCAGATGGGGGATTACCAAATATCGCGGTTGGGGGGGGGTTAATTTCCTTAAGTCTCACATAATCGCTCGAAAACATCATCAGATTTTAGAGCTTTTGCCTATACTGTGCATTGAATATCAGTCTGATTTAAAATTATTAATTATTCAATACTTTCATTGTGCGCTGTCCTTGAGTTTTGCAAGGAGGCTTGTTTATATTTGTATTATACATATATCAGGAAATGTGTTAATTTTGCGTCCTTTTGGGGGGAGGCAATGCCCTTTTGGCCACCTGTATCCGCCAGTGTGTATCCCCATATATTAACCAATAGTACTTGATCTCTGATCCCAACGAGTTCTTGGATTGATTTTCAAAGCGGATCTGGGATTCATAACTTAATAATTTTTAAAGAGTAGGAAATAATGATCATACGCATGTCAAAGATATTTAATATTTGAAAAATATATTACTAATATAGGAAACAATTTTTCGGCGCTAAGCCATTATCAAGTTAATCGACATAGGTTAAACTTGATAATGGCTTAGCGCCGAAAGCTTGTTTCCTATATTAGTAATATATTTTTCAAATATTAAATATCTTTGACATGCGTATGATCATTATTTCCTACTCTTTAATCATTATGGCCATGTCATTCATCCTCACACATATAAAAACTTAATAATTTTACCTATTCTGGGATCAGTTTCTTATATTTACTTTGAATAACATGTTTGAGACAATCTTTTGGGCCACAATAAATATTGACATATTTTGCACAAGCCATAGAGGTTTGGTTTCCAATATGTGTACGTTTTCAGATAATTTCGAATGTACATACTACATATATATTACGTATATTAACTGCCATTACACCAAATTAAACTGATCTTGATTAACATTGAACACTAAAGGCTGCCCCACACTGAACCTCGCATGCGAGTCTGCGGTGCGAGTCTGCGGTGCGAGTCTGCGAGTCTGCGGGTGCGAGTCTGCGGTGCGTGGCAGATATTGAACTCACTTTGAGGTAGTTGGGTCAGGGTGGCGGGTGTCTTGCGTGTCGGAAAGGTTGCAGACTTGCACGCCAGATGGTATTCTGTGTCAATATTGTCAATTGTATTATTTATTTTTGGAGAAAATCACACGGAGTGAAATCCCATCGACCGGCAGTGCGAGGTTGCGTGGTTTTCATCCCGCGAGTGTTTCTCGAAAATTCAAGAATGAAATTGAAAATATTGACACATATTACCATGTTGCGCGCCGGTCTGCAACCTTTCCGACACGCAAGACACCACCCACCCCGACCCAGCTACCTAAAAACGAGTAGGGGAAAGTGCCCACCAGTGAACATGGTGCCTACAGTGAACAGGTGCCCCTCCTGCCTATATTAGTAATGTGATATACTTTCATCGATGTTGGTGGTAGCTTACACTAAGCAATGATGTTTAAAGTTGTTAACAGCAATGGCTGCTCTCATTTGATTCTGTCAGGATACGAACAGTTAATTGTTGAGTTTCCAGTTTGATTTTCGCTTAGTGGTTTTTGCTTTCAAGAAACGTCATATTTTTATATTTAGTGAAATTAACTGCAGTGACACGGGCGACACCTTTTGCGATGTGCATTCAAGGATGTGAATATCATAGTTTGCAGCAGCCATTTAATTTGTCCCCCTCGATTTTTTTTTAATATGCTTGTAGGGGCGAATGTCATATTGCGCCACGCTAAGGGAAACATCGTTTGGAAAGCAAAGTTGAAGAGCTATAGGGATGGGTGATATAGACCATTCATTTTTGCATAAAATAGCATACCCTTTATAAAGACATCTTCCATAAAATCAGTACCAGAGTGATTTTACCAGACCCTTGCAAAGGGCGCAATTACGGACACCCTCATTAAAATGCACCATTGTCCTTTTATCAAAGCATTCCCAAATGCGCCTCGTGCACCTAAATGCGCCCTTATATGTTGTATTGGTGTGGGCGCTTTTGAAAATATGCATCATCTAGCAAAGTTCGCCAATATGTCGGGAAGATGCACGAGCAGCTCGACGACGAAGGTAAATGGACGGAGAAGTCGTGTGTCTACCCCGACACATGCTCTGATGGCGGAGGCCGGTCTACCTACGGCCGGGGCTCGCCGCACCGTCCTGGCCACGAGGACGGATGGTGGCGCTGGCGTCATCTCTGCCCGAGGGGGACCCTCTCCGGGCGCTGGTCTCGACCAGACATGTGCATGGATCTGAAAGTAGGATCTATGATCCCAGAGGATCTCTCGACAAAACGCCACATGTTGGGATTACTTTGGATCCCACTGGATCCCAGCCAAATTGAAAATCGTGTATCTAGATCCCAGTGGATCTTTCGCATGTACATTCTTGCATCGGATCTTGGAGATCGCACAGGATCCCATTATAAACAATGAAAAGGGATTAATGATTCCCAACGGAAATTCTCGGATCCGACAGGATCCGTACTTGCCATATTATGCCATAAGGTATAGTATTTCATTGACAAAATCTAACTAAAAGGCATGCACTCATCCTAGTTGCATTAACACGAATGAAAGTCAACTGACAAGTTACTGTCTACAAATTGGTTCGAAATATAGCATATGTTACTGGCGGATCTGGGATCCCAGTGGATCCCAATGCAAAATGGTGCCTGCGATCTCGAATCCAGGCGGATCCGTCGACAAATATTGAAGACGGATTTATAATCCCAGTGGATCCATCGACAATTTGTGAAGGTGGATCTATGATCCCAGCGGATCCGGGATCCAGATCCCACATATTTGATCCCGAGATCCGTTTTTGGTATCCGAGCACATGTCTGGTCTCGACCGCCCCCAGCCGGGGTGGCCTCCCCAGCGTTACGGGATGGCGCGAGATCGGTTCGGCGACCCTGACGGAGCTCGGGGTCCCGGACACACCACCATCGAGGCCCGACTGAGGGTCACCCTCCCGCCGTGGACCATCAGCATCGGAGTGACCATCTCGACGACCATCGACGACTGCCGCAGAAGCGCCTCGGAGAAGACCAGGCGCACCGCCGCGGAGTCCACCCTCCGCACGCTCCCCACCGGCAGATTCTGCCATATGGACCTGGTCGGACAGCTCGGCGGGCAGAGGCGTGATGCTGGGCGGCGGAGGAGCCCTCATCCTCCTCACTGGAGGAGAGAAGATGGAGGCCAGGGCGCCCGCCGGCCGCCTGTGTTCCAGCACCCGAGCGGAGCTGGTTACTGTCAGGACCGCGCTGGTCGCGGTCCGGGAGCTGGACGGCCTGCTGGCTGAGCCCTCTGTGGTCCTATGCATTGACTCACAGGCTGCGTTGCTCTCACTGGAATCCGGACCTGCCGCACAGACTACCACCATGGGAGTGGCGGTCTGGGAGCTGCTGCTGGCGCTGGCGGACCGCGGTCAGCGCACTCTCCTGCAGTGGGTGCCTGCTTCCTGTGGGCTGGAGGGCATCGAGCGTGCTGACGCCATTGCCAAGGATGCGACGACCATGAACCAAACGGACGCCTTGACCCTCCATAGACATCAGGAGCGCCACCCGCGCCGCCGTCAGGTTCGCCCGCTATGAGTGGCAGCGGGCAAGGCCGGACGGCTGGTTCCGATATATTTTCGGCCGACATCTCCCGGGCCCGATCAGTGGCGACGACCGTGAAGTCGGCCGTTCGACGTCCACAGTTGCGTGCCGGGCCACTGGTCCGGTCCGACAGGTGGGCTCACCGGTCGGCGTCGCCTACGACGGCTGCCCGGGCTGCAGAGACGCTGGGTGCCCGGCGGCCCAGTGTCGTGTCTGCGGGGAGGAGGCCAACATGCCACGGCACTTCCTGCTGCGGTGCCCCTACCTGTACGACACCTCCCCCCTTTTTCTCCGTGGGAAACATTCATGGACGACCAAGAGATCTCAGACGAGACGACGTGGTGTCGGCCTTAGCTGCCGGCTACCGCTTCTTACAGAGCCGCTCTCTGGCTACGTCCCGGCCCTAGGCCGGGGCCGGGAGGACAAACAACAACAACAACAACAACGAAGGTAAATATGTATCCTTAAAGACACATTTCAACAACAACAACAAAAAACACATACCTACAACATTGATGGACGAGTTGTCACACCAGCATTATGCAAAATCACGTGTTTCGCTTAAGAAACCATTGCAATTCGGAAAAAGCATTCGGAAAATGGCAAAGATGTTGACACCACTTGTGCGTACCGGAAATATAAGTTTTAATAGATGGGCAATTCAGAAAATACAAGTAAATATTTGTAACGTCTCGCAGATATTTAAATACAGGTGTCTGGCACATATACGAACATGGCGCAATATGACACTTCTCCCCTATGCCCATCAGTGTACAACTGTACAGGGGTGGGCGCCCACCAGTGAACACCTGTTCACTGATGTGAACACCTGTTCACTGATGTGAACACCTGTTCACTGATGTGAACACCTGTTCACTGTTGAATCTTCCTTCTCGAAAACCTCAACTTTTGACTGTGAATGTAGGAGATATATTGGCTAGGCTGATTTACTCCAAGAAGGGCTCCACGGCCAGCACCAAGGAAATCCTCGAGTTCAATGAGGACCCTCTCTCTTTACAGCATTCAACGCTAAGTATGTACCATGTGCTGTGCCAGAACGTTCCAAGGACAATATTTTCCAGAATAATGTTCATTTTAGGTTACTGAATCAACATTGCTCTTATGTTACTGGACGTCTCAAGTTATAGGATGTGTGTGAAGACATTTTGGTAGATAACGTTTCCTGAACTTGCAATATATTAGTTATAATTATTTTGTTTTATTATTGTCGAGTGTCACAGAGATTGTAAAGTGTCGAGTGTCAATGGATTGTCAACAAACATCAAGTGAGCATCAGAAGTAAAACCCATCGCCCACCTATTAATGGTGAAAGTCCCCTATTCACTGGTTGAATCCCCCTGTTCACTGGTGGTACCTCCCCTGATCACTGATGGATACCCTCCCTACCCATGCCCACCACTACCAGTGAACAGTTTGATCCAAAAAATGAAATTTGCTTGTAACTCACATTCTGTATTGAGTTAAATTAATTTGCTTATGTCTAATCCTTAGCAGTATTGTAAGCAATTTCTAGACGAAGTTTCAGATCTCCAGGACAAAACGCAAAGCCACTGGACTGATTTTCAAAAGGGATGTTCGCTAGTGGGCACTCTCCCCTACAATATCTGCCACCCCACATAATCGCACCCGCATGCGAGGCTCAGTATGGGCAGCCTTTAGGTTTGTATTGAGCAAAATCGACGAATGTTATATGCAACAAATCATGTTTTGTATTTCAACGTAGTCAATCAGTTATTTGTGTTTTATATACAGTTCTTTATACAGTTTTATATACAGTTTTATAGAACGGAATCTGCATAATACCGAGTCAAGAAGAGCTTTGACACTCTTTTACAGCACTAGTGTCATATTCATACCTCGTAGGAGGATACGGCATATTCACAAATCACAGAAGGTAAGACAGATTATTTGGTTTCCCGCTTGGCTTTCGACACCACCTATTATTATCTAACTTAGGTTCTATTTAAATAATGTAATTTTGAATAAATTTAAAATAAATAAATTTAAAATCATACAATTATTCAAATAAAATAAAAACTACATAAATTTAAATAAAATAAATTTTAATATATTACAATTTAATAATAACACCAACTAGAAAAATGGTGTCAAAAATCCACACCAACTTATTGTAGGAGAGTTGTAATTTTGATGATCCAAAGGGATTTGGGGGGGGGCATGTGTACATTAAGACAGTCCATTTCTATAAAAAATGCACCATTTAAAGGAAGAGTAGACAACAAATAGGGAAGTAAAAAAATAAAAATAAGATGATACCAATGACAATCCACATCAACTTTGAAAACGTTTATTCACCCATGTATGTGTTGATAAAAATAAAACTATTTAACTTTTCCGTATTACAGCCACCTGTTAGAGTATCCTTAACAACAAGGACGTCGAGTCGAACAGCAAGCGAATATGAATTGGGGCTGTAGGTGGCGCAGCCAAGCACATATGATAGGTAGCGCTAGAGAGAATCCTTTGACGGGAAATGTAAAGCAATGTAGTCTATACATAAGATCGTCGAGCGAGGGACCGTTTTAGCACTTGGTGTCCAATCGGTTACCAAAATTTTTGTTTACCGAAAAATTGTGAGACCGATTCGGTAATCGGTCGGTCAGGCTGATACATTTGTGGACACTTTTCGGTCAGCTTAATCTTAAACAATTCACTTTGTTGTCACATTTTTACTCATTCCTATTTCTATCCAGCAAATTTATACACATTTTGCTCGAAATTCAATTAATTAATGTAAATGTCTTTGGTCTTGCTTGCGGTATCCACTATTTTGCATTGCAAATGTATTTAGTTTTTTTTTTCTTCTTCACAATTACGCATTTTTGATACATGTGCGTTTTATGAATTATGATGTTAACAAAGCTATTTTTGCCAGTGTGTATAAAAAGTATACTATTTGAAAATCGATCAAATCCTGGACATTTTTGGCCTCAACCGAAATCGGTCAATATTTGGACAACCAAAATGCCTCCTGTTTGGTATTGGATTGGTTTTGGTCCAGGCATTTTTGAAAATGAATCACTAAGTTAGCAGTAGCACCAGTAGGTTACTATTGGTTTCCAAAAAAGCGTCCATACGCTGGGTTTGGCTGCACAGCAGTTTTAAGGACATAACGCCTTGGAAAAATTATGAAAATGGTGGAGATTAGAGAAGCCACCATCTGGGCACTCATCTACATCAATCCACAAACTTTTTTCCCAAGCGGTATATTCCCTTTAACTGCTGTGCCGGCCAACCCAGCGGGACGCTTATTTTGGAACCAATAGTACCTACCTACGCTTGAGTCTTGTCTGCTTGACATCCGACTGATCTTAGCAGTTAGCACCAGAACCTACCTACGCTTGAGTCTTGACATCCGACCGATCACGGCTTAAAGAGCAGAGCCAGAGAGGTGTCCTTAATGGGCGATTATCTCCATTTTCACCCATTAATCAACCATTCACACAGATAAGCAGCGCCACCACAGACGCTCCGACCGCGCGGCGGCGGCACAGCGCCGGTGACGTCACTGACTCTAGTCATGACGTCACAGCTGCGGGGCGGCGCGAGCGGCGGTGGGCGTGCGGCGCTTCCTAGCCAGACCGAGTGGTGGTACACGGTGCAGAGGTGTGACTCCCGACCGGCTCCCGACCGGCCCGCGACCCGCTCCCGACCCGCTCCCGACCCGCTGTCGACCCGCTGACGACCCGCTCCCGACCCGCTCCGCACGGAGTTTTGAAGAGACGTCAGCGCTGCTACGTGCTTCGAGGGATCGGCTGGCGTTGGCTAGGTCAGGTGAGTGGCATTATTTGCGAGTAGGGTGTTCGGTGGTGGGGCTTTGGTTAGTTGGTCTTACAATGAATGTTGGAGTTCAATCTGTATGGATGTTTAGACGTGGATTTTCGTTATCCTCATGTGTTTTGCCAGTTAAACCGAGTAGGTATGAAATCTTGGCAGTGTTTATTCAACAAATGCACGGATGAATAATAACAAATGCTATGAGAACAAATGAGAACATTATATTTAGAGCGAACGTTCCAAGCACTTGACCAAGTTCATAACAAACAAACACATATTATTTAATGAGCACTACTACAGTGTTCTAGCTGAAAACCAACGAATGCGAATGCACATTGCGCAGCATTCATCCTCAAATATCGCGTCGACAATGCAGCATCGGTTTTCGACTTGTGTGATGTTCTGCTGATTAGTTTTGTAAAGCGCCACACGAACGCGCTCTGGGAGGTTGGAAGCTTTTACTGATTGCGGGGGTGTAGGATTCTATCTGTTGGGGGTTGGGATGGGGTGGGGTGGGGCTTCAGCCCCCCTCGTGAAACCCCCCAGCGAGGACGACGAAGTGGGTCAAATCCCGGGAGAAATATTTTGTTGTGAATTTTGATTGTGCTTTAAGCGATTTCTTCCAGTTCAGCCCCCAATTTGTCTAGAGAAGCTACGCTCCTGAATGGTTGAGTTATGTCCTGGTAACAAAATCCGAAAGTATTTTACTTCAGTAGCAAAACAAAGCTAATTGCAGTTGCATGTAAGACATGCGTTGCATATCAGCCTTGAGTTTGGATAGATTGGATTAATTTCTCAATTGTGATTGTGCATGACACCACGGAACCGCTAGCAGCTATCAAGATCAGCATGCAGAGTGCATATGCAGTGTGCACATCAATTAGCACAATATGTAGATTATATAATTTCTCCATTGTTATTTCATACAATTTACGGTAGATGGAAAAAGTTAAGGAGACTGTCAGCCTGATGGTTACTTTGAGTTACTTGGACCGGTTGTATTTTTCTGGCATCTTAAAATATACCCTAATATAAGCAGTCTTAACTTTAAATCGTACGTACAGGCATTCAAGGCATTTTTTACGGATGGACAAATGGAGGCAAACTTTCTTGGAGTCTAATCTGTTCGATGTAGATACTTAATAGTCTGCTGTCAGCCAGCGAAAGGGCGAAATAGGCGCGAATGTTTTCATTTGCAGATCATACTTGTAGAGAGGTGATTTAAACTGGGAGGTGAGAGCATTGGAACAAATGTACACAATGTACAAGAAAACATTATCAAGGCTTGACCTGGTTACGTTTTTGTATACACTTATGTTTGTCAAATAATAGTTTGTTTTGCTATTTCATAAAAAGTTTATACTAGTTTATTGGAGGAACTCTTGTTATACAACATAAAAGCATAGCCATATTACATATATGAATGCATTCGTAAACTGTTAACGACTTGTGAACGTAACCCTTATCATTCATCCTTCAGCATATGGAGTGTTTCCTTACAAAGAATGACTAATACGACTTTTCATCCCGAGTGAAGTTTTTCAGAAAAAAGTTGGTGGGATTGCCTAATTGCCTGGTTGTTCGCATTGCCTGGCTCATCGCAGCATGTATGTATCGCAGTATGTATCGCATTGCCTGGCTGTTTGGCATAGTTTAATTAAGTGAAAAATGGTCAATTTAACGCCAGGAAACGTCCAAATCTGACAAAAGTTGGTAGGGCAATGCGCAAAGTTGGTGGGTCAGTGGCCCGACCATTTGAATAGGGAACTCCACCCGCGCTTTTCATATGTCTCTTTCGTATAATCCATTGCGATACTCAACTCTTAAAATATATCGAAATTTTACGCACGATTCCTTTCTTCAAACAAATTTCACTATGCGAGCCCTCGTCTGGTAACATCGAAAATACCATCTGAACCGACTAGCTGTTTTGCTCTTGTGATGCGTTGCAGTTCTATGATACGCTTCTTCCATGCGTTGCAGTCACCAAGTTGACACATTTTTCTTGTCTCGATTTGGGGAAATGCTGAGGCAAAATCTGTCGTGTCACGCGTCTATATGTAGGTCTGACCCGAGCGGTGAACTGAATCCGGAGCAGACTTCAGCCGCGTGACATGGCTGCGGTCGTCCCGCATGATCCGGAGTTTCCTCTCTTTGCCGAGAAACGGACGAGGCAGAGTCGGTGGTGTGAAACTCATGGACCACTGATAGAATCGGTAGCGAAACAAACTGTTGAATCTGATGGTTATTCGGGAGGTATTTTACTGGTAAAAGACAGACGTATTTGATTAGTGTCAAATTTGTACGTGCTTCGCAATCAATATATACCGACGTTCTGTTAAATACTTATACATTTATCTTGTAAAAAGAAAATTGTGGAACTGGAGCCATATATCACGCTGATTACTCGTCATATTTATAAATAGAAGATCAAAAGTGATGCTCAGTGAAAAGTATGTAGTTCCATAAGTATATACTATATCAAGTATACTCTTTGCCTGGTCAGCGTCGAGATAAAACGACAGGCGAGTAATCTAAACTGCAGCAGCGGGGTTTTATCTGTGTTGTGGGCCATAGGGAAGCCCAATTTGCTAGCATCGACCCTTGAGTAACGTCACTACCTATCACTGAGACCCAAGAGCGCTGGATCTTACTCAAAACGAAAACACAACGACGGCCATTTGCAAATTTGTGGCAATGTTGGTAGGATTTGGCTAGAATAGGAGAAATAATTGGGTGATGTTCTATTTAGGTTCTGCTTAGGTATGTGATCCTGATAGTTATTTAGGTATAACAATCATATACATTATTAAACAGTAACTTAACGACAAAGGGCCCCTCACACCGACAGAGGGCCCTCAAACCAACAAAGGACATCTCAGACCAAACGAATGTCCCTCAGGCCGAAATAGGGACCCCATATCAACCGAAGGCCCCCTCAGACCGACCGAGGGCCCCGCAGCCCAACAGAGGGCACCTCAGGCAGATTGAGGGCCCCTCAGGTAGATCGAATGCCCTTCATGCCGACTGAGGGCCTCTTCATGTCAACCGAGGGCCCCCTTATGTCGACTGAGGGCCCCCTCATACCGACTGAGGGACCCCTCAGGTCGACCGAGGGTCCCCTCATGCCGACCGAGGGCTCCTCAGACCGACAGAGGGCCCCTCAAGATCCGACGAGAGCCCGTCCTGGTCAGTCAGAGCCCCTTGAACGAAGACTAGGTGGGCTCTCAGCCCAGCGGTGTACCCGCGGTGCTCCAGAATCACCCCTTCGATACCCCTTGGTCACTTAGCGGACGCGGGCGAGAGCGCCCAGTGGCGTCGCACAGGTCGGTGCAGAATATAAACAAATCGCCTGGTGACGCTACCTTCTATAGAGGGCCTTGAACAGCAGTACCTATTCCTACAGTACTGCTATCTAAGGCCAGTAAGATGTTGCACACATAGTTTTTTGCACATCACATCATTCTACAATACGATCCCATGGTCACATTTGGCTTAAAAATGGCATCAGGCACTTAAGTTCCAAATTAATTTTTAACGACTTAATTTAGCTAGCAGAACTGGTTACCACAATTATTCTCCATTTAAGTAACCTGCGTTATTTTCAAAACAGCGCTTCAGCTCCATCGTTTAGCGGTGTGGGTGCCGGTGTGGGTGCCGGTGTAGGTGCCGGTGTGGGTGCCGGTGTGGGTGCCGGTGTTGGGTGCCGGTGTGGTGGCCGGTGTTGGGTGCCGGTGTGGGTGCCGGTGTGGGTGCCGGTGTGGGTGCGGTGATGGGTGGCCCGGTGTGGGTTGCCGGTGTTGGGTGCCGGTGTGGGTGCCGGTGTGGGTGCCGGTGTGGGTGCCGGTGTAGGTGCCGGTGTGGGTGTGGTGTGGGTGCCGGTGTGGGTGCCGGTGTGGGTGCCGGTGTGGGTGCGGTGTGCCGGGATCGTTATCTCACGCTGCAGGTCGGTCGGGAGCAGCGGATTGACTGAGAACGTTCTCAGGCGGGAGAACGTTCTCAGGCGGCCCGGTCAGTAACGTTCTCAGGCGGCCCGGTCAGTGCGACACTGAGTAGACCGCAATAGGTGGCGAGGCTCCACGGTGTGTGGTCTGTAGTCTGGCCGTGACTTCAGCCAGGGATAGATTTAAGACTACAGACTACAGACTGCGGACTACAGCAGACCACAATAGGTCGCTCCATGGCCTGTGGTCGGTAGTCTGTAGTCTAGCCGTGACTATAGCTAGGAGAGACATGGCACTGCAGAAATTCGAGGACACTTAGCACGACCACAGCAGACGCAACAGGCAGACACAGAAGATCAACAGAGACACAGACCACAGAAGACGCACAGCAAGACCACACACGACACAGCGGACGACAGCAAGACCACAGCAGAGCCACAGCGACCACAGCAGACCACGAGCAGAACCACAGAAAGACCACAGCGGACACAGCAGGCGCCAGTATAGGCGCACAGCAGACCCACAAGCAGACCCAGAAAACCACAGCGGAACCACAGCAGACCGACAGCAGACCGCAGCGGACCACAGCAGACCAGAGCAGACCACAAGCAAACCACAGCGGAACCAACAGCGGACCACAGCCAGATCACAGCAGTGACAGACAACAGCGGACCACAGCGGACCACAGCAGACCACAGCAGACCACAGCAGACCACCGGCAAGACCACGCACGACCACAGCAGACCACAGCAGACCACAGCAGAACTCAGCAGACCACAGTGCAGACCATAGCAGACCCACAGGGCAGACCTACCGCAGACCACAAACAAGACACAGCCAGAAATCGCAACAGCAGACACAGCAGACACAGCGTGACCAACAGGCAGACAGCGGACCACAGCAGACCACAGCAGACCGCAGCGGACCACAGTAGACCACAGCAGACCACAGCAGACCACAGCAGACCACAGCGGACCACATCAGACCACAGCAGACTACAGCAGACTCGATGAGAAACAACAGCAGACACAGCTGACCATACAGCAGATCACGCAGACACAGCCTAAACAGAGCGGACACAGCAGACGACAGCGGGACTGCGGGGAGCAGACCTGCCAGCGGACCACTCTAGTAAGATTCACACAGAGACCACAGTGCAGACCAAGCGGAGACAAGCGGACCCTCATCAAGACTACAGCGCAGACCTCAAGCAGATTCACAGGGTCTCAAAGACCACTAGCAGAACACAGCAGACCACTAGCAGACCACAGCAGTACCAACAGCCAGACTTCACATAGCAGATCCCCACTAAAAAATTCAGGCAGAACCACAGCAGACTCCACAGCAGACACAGCCAGAGCTACAGCAGACCACAGCAGACCACAGCAGACCACAGCAGTACACATGCAGACGCACAGCAGACCACAGCAGACCACAGCAGACGCACAGCAACCACAGCAGACCAATACGCAGACCAACAGCCAGACCACAGCAAACACAACGACCACACCATAGACCAGCAACAGACAACAAAGACCACAGCAGAACACAACAGACACATCTAGACCCAGAGACACAGCAGCACAACAGCGACAGCAGACCACAGCAGACCACAGCAGACCACAGCAACGACAGCAGACCACACGCAGACACACAACAGAACCACAGCAGAACCAGCAGGACCACAGCAGACCACAAGCGGACCACAGCGGACCACAGCGGACCACAGCGGACCACGGACCAGGTGGTGGGTGCGGTGACTGCAGCCAGTGTCGCTAGTCGCTACCGTGTGTAGGTTTCATCTGTGAAGGCAGCACTTCTTAGTGATGTCATTTTCCCAAAATGACCTGACCGAAACCAATACAATACCAAACAGGAGGCATTTTGGTTGTCCAAGTATTGACCGATTTTGGTTGAGGCCAAAAATGTCGCAAGATTTGCTCGATCTTTTTAAACCAGTATACTTTATTCAAACAAGATTAACTGAACCGAAAAGGGTCAAAAATTTATAAGCCTGACCGACCGATTACCGATCGTCCTAACATTTTTTCGGTAATCAAAAAATTTTGTTACCGATTACACCACTAGCACTTCTGCAGTCTGCAGTTTTAGTATTGCTAGTCAATATTGGTAACGTAATTTGGGCAGACTGCGAGCTGATGTAGGCGCAGTTGAAGACAGTGCTTAACGCCATGCTGTTGTTGTCTATGACTGATCAGACCAGAATGATTGTTCGCCTCAGCGGTCAAACCGGCGGTAGTCGATTTATAGTTTTTGTAGTCACCGACCCAAGACATAATTGTTTTTCCGGTAACTCCCGGTCGTAAAAGCGACACAAATGTGTTCTTTGGTCTTACTGTCACGGTAAATGACCCTGGCGTGGTAGCAACAACGAATTGCTTTCACATCCACTAGCTTTCTTAGTTTAGGTTTCATCAACGGCCAAACAACAGCAGAGACACAACATGGAAGTAGAAACGTTTCCCTCCAGTGACTCAACGTTATCTACACCAGATAGCTGACACTTGTAAGGCCCTGTAGCCACCCATACCACATACAAAACAAACGCCTAAACAAAGGCGGCGAGTGAAATTCGCGCCACCAAAAACGCTACACCACACTATTGTCGTTTTCTCTAAAGAACCTTCCTTCTGTCGTCCGGACACGTGGCATTTGTTTGTTTACCACGCTACCACATTTTGCAAGCATATGTGCCTTCTGACAGCAGCGACAGTGGGGGTGCGGAAACCGCAGCGAATTATGCCGGCTTTGAGAGGCCGTATCAGACTGTGGAACCATCTGTTGGTTGGTGCGTAGTACGTACGACCTGAGACCTGAGGCCATTCTTATACAAAATCGAGCCGTGGCTCAATTTTTGTTTTTATCTAAATGGCCTCAGGACCCGGCGCGGTTGACGTTTAGCGTCGAAATAGCGACTCGGAAATGCAGCAGCAAAGCCAAATAATATGCAGGTGTTTTACACACTGCCCAAACATGATAAATATTCAGTCCTGAGGCATTTCTAAAAAAAAAAACGAGTCAGCGACTCTATTTTTTAGAAGACATGGCCCCAGGGCCCAGGAATCTCCATTCACCAGTCCCCGCTCTCCGGTGCGGCATTGTTTCATTGTTATGGGTCAGGCGGTCTCCGGTGCGGCATTGTTCAGTTTGTGTGCATCAGGTCGGTCTCCGGTAGGATTGTTCAGTTGTATGCGTCAGGTTCAGTCTCCGGTGCGGCATTGTTCAGTTGTAGTCGCCAGGTCGCTCCCGGTGCGGCAATTAAGTTCAGTTGTATGCGAAAATCAAGGTCCGGTCTCCGGTGGCGCATTGTTCAGTTTGTATGCGTCCAGGTCGGTCCGCCGTGCGGCATTGTTCAGTTGTATGCGTCAGGTCGGTCTCCGGTGCGGCATTGTTCAGTTGTGTGCATCAGGTCGGTCTCCGTGCGGCATGTTCCAGTTCGTAATGCGTCATGCCGTCTCCGTGGCGGCATTGTTTCAGTTGTATGGCGTAGGTCGGTCCTCCGTGCGGCATTGTTAGTTTGTGTTCATCAGGTCGGTCTAACGTTGCGGCATTGTTCAGTTGTATGCGTCAGGTCGGTCCCGGTGTAAGCAATGTTCAGTGTGTGCGTCAGGTCGGTCTCCGTGACGGTCATTTGAATAAGGGTATTGATTTAGGCACCAGACGGCATTGTTCACGCTAAATATAATGCCGGATAACGGTCGAGATCTCCAGATGCGGCATTGTTCTATGTTGGGTAGGCGGCGAGGTCGGATCTTCGCCGGTCGCGGCTATTGTTCGAGTTCGTCATGGGTGCGTCAATAGTCACGGTCCTCCGGTGCGGCATCTCGGTGCCACTATAGTTCAGTTGGGATGTGTCAGGTCCGCTCTCCGGTGCGGCACCTTGTTCAGTTGTAGGCGTCAGGCTCGGTCCTCCGTGCGGATTGTTCCAGTTGTATTGCGTCAGTCGGTCTCCGGTGCGGCATTGTTCAGTGCTGTCGCGTCAGGTCGGTCTCCGGGTGCGGCATTGTTCAGTTTTGTATTGGCGTCCATTCACTCCAATTCTGGTCATCGCCCGTTCTCACGGTGCCTGGCTATAGTGACGGCTTTCATGTCTGGCAGGGATTAGATATGCTGGTCAGGTGCGGTTTCACTCGTAGCAGTGACATTTGTTCTTGAGTATATATGCGTCAGTCGAGGATACTCTAATTCTGGTGACGGCTAACTTAGTTCTCGCGATATCTATTGATAATGCGCATTCAGGGTAGACGTACCGGTGCGGCTTGTTTCAGTTGTAAGCGTCAGGTCGGTCTCCGGTGCGGCATTGTTCAGTTATAGTCGCCAGGTCGGTCTCCGGGGTGGCATTGTTCAGTTGTAGGCGTCAGGTCGGTCTCCGGTGCGGCATTGTTCAGTTGTAGGCGTCAGGTCGACAGCTGGATAGCGCCTCATGGCTGCCAATATCCCGACTGTGACCGGGTCCTTATGTCACCGTGTCGCGGGACCGCTGGTATTACAGGGACCACGGGACCACCATTGGCCCGTTTCTGATCCTAGAACGATCGTCTAGAACGGCTAGAACGGCTGATTATCTTCAGACCGGAGAACAGTGAGGTCTAATCGTGCTTTCCTACAGGGAGGAAGACCGTACCTATATCATTGTTTTCCTCAGACCGGAGAACACAGGGGAGCACTGTTCCTCTCCGATCAAAAATCGTGGTTCTCCCCGGGCAGGAGACCATCGGGACCACTGGTCGTCCTCGCACCGAGGAACACACGGACCACCGTGATCGGTCCGCTGATCTAACCCGGGTCGGGGTCGGTCGTGGCCAGGTGAGCCCGGGTCGGGGTCGGTCATGGCCAGGTGAGCCGGGGTCGGGGCCGGTCGTGGCCAGGTGAGCCGGGGTCGGGGTCGGTCGTGGCCAGGTGAGGCCGGAATTTGGGAAGGGGGCCAGGTCGTGCCAGGGGAGCACGGGGTCGGTCGGTCGTGCAGGTGAGGCCAGGGTCAAGGGGCGGTCGTGGCAGGTGAGCCGGGGTCGGGGTCGTCGATGGCCAGGTGTATCCGGGGTCGGAGGCCGCCGTCGTGGCAGGTGAGGCCGGGTTCGGGATAGAGTCTGATGTCAGAGGTTGAAGTCCAGTGGTGTGGGGCGGATTCGTTCGCGCAGCACAGGATGGAGTCCGAGGGTAGCGTCGAGTCGTGGCCCAGGTTAGCCGGGTTCGGGGTCGGTCGTGCCGCCACGCAGATAGAGCCGTAGAGGTTAGTCAAGGCCTGGCGAGGATGACTCATGCACTCATTTGGGTCATAGGAAGCGGCGCGAGCGGGTATAAGCGCCGGGGACAGCGCGGGGTAAATTATAGCGGCGCGCCCGGTAAGGGGGGTTAAGGCGGTTGCTCCACGCACGCGCGCTACAGGCCGGGTGTAACAAGGCGGGGTAGGCAGGGTAAGCGGTGAACTTATTGAGACCGTGTCGGTGGACAAATCCGTTCCTAGTCTTAGGGACATGTTTATAAGAAGGCCTGACTTCTTCTCGTCTTACGACGGCCTGGCCTTCTCCTTAGATACCCTTCCGTATAGTGGGTACTATGCAGATCACCGCAATTAATCCGAAAAATTGTCCAGTATCCACGTAGCGCCACGTTTAACTCTACCGCTAACCGCGAGGCAGTCGCAAATGTGAAACACAAATAAGTATTCGTTTTTCACCATTTCCTGACTCCCCTGCATGTCCAAATGGCGCCAACCAAAGGCGAACCCTGCGCCGCGAGTGGTGGCTATATGGCTTAGCCGACCCTATGCGCACGCGACAACCTAATGCTATGCACATCAGCCTCGAGCGGTTCATTTGTGGCAAGGCAGGCGAAAACAGCCACGCCTAACGCCCGCACCGCGCACCCGGCTGACTCGCACCGCGCACCTCTTGCCGCACCGCGCCACCACTGCCGCCGCACCGCGCCACCTTTGCCGCCGCACCGCGCGCGGCTGCTGGCGGGTGGCGGGCAGCGGCGATGTCTCGGTGAGGCACGCCGCGTTACCACGCGGAACCAACGACGGTGCTGATGCCCTGGAGCGGAAACAAGACGTCGCAGCGAGCGACACGACCGATGCGAACCGGACGGCGACGTGGGTTGGTCGGGCGGCGGGGACGGCGGGGGCGCCCCGCCCCCACCGGGGCGGATAACATAATTATTACGACAGACAGGAACGAAGAATGTCGTGAATCGTGACGGGTTGGAATGATACCGGAAGGATGTTCACAAACGCGGCAGTGATACGGCGAAGTGGACAAAGGAGCGTGCGGCGGTGGAGCGAAGATAAGGTCTCCGGTAGGGGCGTGTTGAGTGGGGGAGACATCGTCGCGACGGAAGGGTCATTGTGAAGGACATGAAGAACGGACGGACGAGGCAGAGGGGTGTGGTATGAGTNCAATCACCAACTCTGAAAAGTGTGCCCACCAGGGCCAATTAGCAAAAAAGTGACAGAACGTGCCCCGGTCTCTCCTACTTACGATAAAGTGGGACAGTTCCTACGCCAAACATCATTAAGCGACTCTGAACTCTCTAATGTGGGCTGCGATCTACGTGTTTTGTATTTTCATATTTTTAATTATTTATTATCACATATTTGTATTTTATCAATTGTTATCTGATCATCAGCATTTTGTGCTGCTTCATATTACTTTGCCTCATTTATTTTGCTTTCTTTCCAAAACCAGCGTGATTACTCTAGGCAAAGATATAACTTACCATGGGATCAGCACGAAAAAAGATAAGCTGTTATTCAAGAAACCTCTGTTCCACATGTAAATAATTAGTAAATATGACATATATGTCGGTAACTTTTCATACTTACACGGATTCAACACTTCTCGGATAACTATCACCTGCGTTGCGTCTGGTACCGGCTGCTGGTCTTCGCCTATCCAAACAATCTGACACGTTTCCTAAATCTGTCGGGAATATCTATGTGTTACCCGCTTATGTTTAATCAGTGGTGGGTTTATCTTAGAACGGAAACACGACGAGGCAAATCATTCACAGCAGACTCGCGTAGCCTGTATATTTTACAAATGCTTTTTGTTTGTTAACAGCATTACCATGGCGAATCCTAGAAACTTAGCCCCTTTGTTGCTGAACGCCCCGCATTTAATTGTGCAGGAATGTTACCTCGAATTTCGTATTTTTATATCTTAACCCAGTCTGACTCACACAGAAGTAAAATGTAAAGCATTGTTGTATGAAGTGTGACACAGAAAAAGCACAGCAACTATGCGGTATTACAGCGTTACTTGCCTTGGTCAGATAAAGAAAATTGTAACATTTCATCATAACATCTGGATATTCCTGCATATATAATATTCTAGAGCTGGTTAGTCCGTCAATGCATTTAATTTGTCATAAATTCCAGATTTAGCTCGCTTTGCTATCATACGACTCATAAGACTATCAGCTCTCATAGTCATATGTCTTACCAAAACGGCACTACTGAGTCTCCCCGGACAGGCTGGTGCTCGGTCCTGTTGACCTGGCAGGTTCGGCTCTCTGGACAGGCAGACGGGCTGGAGCTCTGTCCTGTTGACTTCGCGGGTTCGGCTCTCCGGACGGTCTGGTGCTCTGTCCTGTTGGCCTGGCACGTTCAGCTCTCCGGACGGTCTGGAGCTCTATCCTGTTGACTTAGCGGGTTCGGCTCTCCGGACGGGCTGGTGCTCTGTCCTGTTGACTTGGCACGTTCAGCTCTCCGGACGGTCTGGAGCTCTGTCCTGTTGACTTAGCGGGTTCGGCTCTCCGGACGGGCTGGTGCTCTGTCCTGTTGATCTGGCAGGTTCAGCTCTCCGGACGGGCTGGTGCTCTGTCCTGTTGACCTGGCACGTTCAGCTCTCTGGACGGGCTGGTGCTCCGTCCTGTTGACCTGGCAGGTTCGGTCGACTACCGGTGTCACCCGGCGGCCGGCCACCCAGCTCATGTGCCCCGCAGTCGTCTTTTATCACAGTCATCTCATCTCTCTGCCACCCTCGCAGTCAGCTAGTCCACCGCCACTTTGGAGTAATCAGGGAGCCGCGCCGCATACTCGGGATAGCTGATGGTCGCGACTCGGCTGGAGTCCGGATGGTCCGAACAGGTGTCGGGATGGTGTCTGGACGAGACGGGACGGGACGGGACGGGACGGGACGGGACGGGACGGGACGGGACGGGACGGGACGGAACGGGACGGGACGGGACGAGACGAGACGGGACGAGACTGGCACTGGAGGCCTTAAACGGAACGGGCGGAGATTCGGCAATTTCTGACCTACAGGGCAGATGTTGGTCAGAGCCCGACAGTTGTCACCATTTTATTGAAAGTCCATCTTAACGAAACAATATATTTAGGTTACCTATTGCTCAAGTCCGATTTAAAAAACAACGTTGCAGGCACTCGACGCCAGGGACAGGTACAGACAAGACAAGTGTATATTGTTTATCCCAACAAAACAATATACAAAACGCAATAGTCCCATATATACTACCCTTCACCGCTGCACCGATCCACACACCGAACACCGAGGCTCAGGTACAATATTTCCTAGTGCTGAGCGAATCAGCACTAGGATTCGCGAGCGCACCGGTCGGCGAGCGGGACCGAACGGACCTCGCGTGCGGTCACACCGCTCGCGACCTAACTTAGCACTCGGCCCCTGGTGGCCGAGTGCCGCAACTACGGTTACTTCGCAAATTAATCATTTACTTTGCTAATGATGGCACAATATCACGTCATTTTACAAAAAAAAATACGCTTCTACACTTTGACTTGACAACTGCTTTGACCCAAGAAAAAATACTGAATACCTATATGCGATTAGATTGCAAAAATATTCTTCAAGCATATTATTTGATCTTACTCTAGATATCAGTAGCAAGCACAGTAAATTATCCAGCGATTTGCAGCAACATTATTTCAAAGACAACAAAGTTTTTTTTTAACAATTACTTATTATTCAATTCAAACTGATTGATACGGAAGCGAAAGTAGTAAGATGGTTCGCAACAAAACTGCAAATTTGAATGACATTCTATCATTTGTTCTCTTTGAACAACATGCACAAATAAGTTGAATGCATGCAATCATAAATATTAAGTTCAGAAAGACTACATCAACTAGAGATTACAGCTAGATCAACATCCATGAGTATATTTTTATTTAACCATATTCCTTACTTCATGGCCTATTGTCGATTCAAATACACGATAGGTTGATTCACTTGTAGGGATTTCAAGGTGCGGCGAATTATTATATCCAACCAACCGTGCAAAGACGTAAAATGACAATGGCGGTTCTAAACATAATACTTATCCTCCTTCGGCTAAAAGCCTCCCGGATCCAATGGGCTGGCTTCTCGATAATAGCTGCCTCCTTTCTGACGGATCCGGGACCTATGACGCAAGTGAACCCCATGCCCCTGACGCTACCAACGGATGAAATCTAGGCACGTGGGTGCTTGGAAGCTTTGTCTGCTTTTAGAATAACACGTGTTTCATGTTCGGCATTCCTTTACTTAAATTTCCGTGTAATTAATCGCTTTATCTAGACAAAAGTAGCATAACTTGGGAAAAGGGAATGCCTGCAACACATCTGATAGCCGTGGACGTTTGCATAGTGTCAATAGGTTGCACAATATACAGCGCAATGGCTTGTGGAATGTAACTATGAATAGACTAGCTCTTGCAAAGTATGGATACTCACGCGTGTTTTGTCTCCGCTGTTTAATCATTTGATTATATCACACCTTTTTTATAATAATGACACAGGATGTGCAGCTTTATTGTGTTGCATATTATGTAAGAACTTATCCAATTCTGAAAATACAAAACACTGGGTAATTTGAGGTGTATTTAGATCTGTAAGTCATGCATCGTATGCCAACGACCAGAACAGATTAAAATGAGGTAACAAGGTTTATTTTGAGCTATTGCAAGATGAATGAAGTGCTACTCACAACTTTGACTAAATTGTAAGAGAAATGGCGTGCCATAAGAAAGCCGGCTTAAATCATTGTTTATTTTATCATCGAAATGCACAAGCAGCCAAACCTGGGCATCACATTGTATTATACTTGGTGTTATGTTGTATCCCCATCACCCTTTATAGGCTTTACTGCAGTACAGATTGCAGGTTTGACACTGCCATCCGTACATTCTAAGCGCAGAGTAGCGCTGCACCGTATAGTGCCTCACCATCGCAAAGCGTTGTTTCAAGCATACGTGGTGCAAAATCATATTGTCACAGGTAGCACCAGCATCAAACAGACTAGATGTGGAGGAAAACTGGTAAAACCGACTCGGACTCCCAGTGACGTGCAAAATAAAGGAAGATTATTCTTCAGAGCCTTTCGAGAGCGATTTTTAGGAGGTGCAAGGTAATAACAACAAAATTTGTTTCTGTAAAATGCGAAACTGTTTAAATATGTTTTGATGTGGAATGTAACTGGTAGGTGAACTTATTCAAATTGTGTCATAGTAGTAGCAATACCTGTTTGTCGATATGTGTTTTCATCAAGGAGAACTTGTTTTAAGTTTTACTGAATACTAACCGAACTTATATATGAGTTTCATGAACCTTCAACGTGCCTATCAAATTGAAGTACTGGAACAGACTTTATTATTTTGTATTAATCCCGCGTCGTGCTGGTGCTCGGCGCCATCTTCGTCGTACGGGGGAGAGCGTTTCTACGCCCCTCCCCTCTCAGATGGGACTTAGACAAAAAACAAATGGTGGGGTCACGTGACCTGGCATGGTTATTTTGGTAAATTGACCTAAAATGACCCGAGGTCAAAAACTTATCCCAATATGGGTATTTTATGCCCAGAAACCTGTACGAAAAAACAGCGGCGCTTCGGTTATCCTTGAAAAACCTTAAGGGCGTCTACACACCCCCTGGCACGGCGCGGTTTAAGGCTGTTATTCCTTAGCCCACAGGATCACACAGGTCACAGGCCTGTACAGGCTAGTGTCACAGGCCTGTGCTAACCAACTGTAGGCTAGCGTGATTTCTGTTGGCTTCGAGAGACACTTACATGGTGTTCCGTGGTCTCTTTATTGGATTTAAAAATTGCACACAAATTCAAACATTAATTATTTATTTCATGGAGACATTTATGAAACATTAATTAGCGTATCCTCGGCTGTCCAAAACATCCCCCACGACCTGTGACCCTACCGACCCCAGTCTCCAGTGTTGGCGCCGCTGAGACAGACAGACAGACAGACAGTGCACCATGCAGCTCGGAGCGGTGTCCTCGAGCGTGGCGCCCGACCCATATCGTGTGGCCATCAGTACCTCATCGGCACGGCCTGTGGCGTCTATTTCAGCGCCTGCTCTATCGCCTCCAGCCATCGGCCGACGGGCGCAGGGGCCGCGCCACTGCCACTGCTGCGCCGCCACTGTCACCACTGCGCCACGACCGCCGCCGTCGCCGCTGCCGCTGCCGTGGCGCGTCCACAATGCGGCGCCTGTGTGTTGCGGCCTTAATTGGCGGTTGGCGCCGGTAGCAGGTCGCGCCGCGCGCCGCAGCGCGGATGCTATCTGGTCGACCGCGCGACGCACGCGATCCTCGTGCCCCTGTTCGTGAGATCCCGGCCCATCACGGACACCGCGAGCACGCGACGGACGCGATCCGGAGGTAGAGAGCGTACCGACGCTGGTCACAGTGGCTTCTGGTGACCACGAGCACGGTCGTCGTTACCCATGATGGCCACCCGAATTTCCGGCGGGCTCAACTGGGAAATGCCTTTCTTTCATTACCGAGCAGGCGCGCAAGCAACTGGGAGGTCTTCGGTCGCCTTAGACAAAATTATGGATCAATACTCCGACCCGACCGTATAGGCCATGGTCTTCAGAGCCATATTTCCTTGTAAAATACTTAATAGATCTACACGGAAAAGTACACACAAAAAACGCTAATAAAGGCAAAGTATCATTGATTAACATAAAGATGGAGTTGTGGTGTTAATCATACCTAAACATGGTATAGTTACCACCGTCACGGGCGGCCATGGGCGGCCATGGTATAGTTACCACCGTCACGGGCGGCCATGGTATAGTTACCACCGTCACGGGCGGCCGACATCGCGGCCCGCGTCACGCAGCCAAAAGATCATCAACTTTGGCGCGCGAGTAGTGAGCGGGAAAAGACGTCATGATCATATATCTAATGTCGTGCAAAACCTTGGCTGGTTGAGCGTCAAACAGCTCGTAGAGTACCACGCACTGTGTATGGTGCGTACCGTAGTGATGGCCCGTCAGCCAGAGGGCATTCATAAACATCGGACAGCCCACCAGCCAGGCTCACTCTCATGAAACTCGACATGTCAATCATTACCTCGGATTAGGACGGAAGCTGGCAGGCGACGACTTTGCTACCGCGGAGTTAAGATGCTGAATACTGAATACGGCACAAGTGCATGTTAGTGATCACCGTTTCCGCACAACTCTTAAACATGAGCTACTGTCGCGGAAATCAGCTAAGCGAATGGTTGTGTATGAACGAATGGGTGTATGAATGGTGCTATGTAATTGGTATCCGACTAGTTTAAGATGACGAGCAACAATGAAGTGCCGCCTTGCCGTGGATATGCTGCAAACATATCTGATGATCACGGCCCGACGTCACGAAATCCGTCACGAACTCCAAAGAGCTATCAACACACGGGGAGCGTCATTGGTGGTGGTGGCACTAAACCTCCCTTTTAAGACCAGCTATAAAAGCGTCCTTTAAGTCCAACTATGAAGTACCCTATGCAAGTTTTGACATTTTGCGCCATCGGACTTAGATGCAACGCGCTCTGATGCTGCTGGACTGTTTTCCATTTGAAGCCCACCAATCAGCTGGAAATGCTTTTCAGCTGCACTGCGCAAAAAATAATAATAGAATGATGGAGTACGTGCCACTGGTCAAGCGAAACCAACAAGAAAACAAATATATGTATTCTTTGAAAATGCGGACTTAGAAAATGAAGGCGCCCTTAAAATACGGAAAACGTGTAAGGAAGGCCCCCAGTACGGCATGGGTTGACATTGTCTCTATATCCTCAGTTCGAATTTTCAAAGGTAGCAAATACTCGCATTGAAACTTCAGTTTTACTTTCACAGCATTTTACTTTCACAGCACGTTTAAGCATGCAAATTTGCAAGCACATCTATCGAGCAGTTCCAAATTAATCCGCCTCTGAGAAGCCATTTGTCAGGTAGGGTCACTCGTATGAAGATTCGACCACTTATCGACGGAAGACCTCGCAAGCACTTCGCACCCGCTTGGTAACGAAAGCAAGTCAGATCCTACAACTTTGAGTTTTTTGTCAACTTTGAACTATTTCTGCTCACGATCTTCTGCTCTGCATAATGAAGCTTCCTTTTAGATCTCAGTAATTCCACAAAGCTACGGTGTATCCTGTATGTAGTCCATCTCCTGATCCCCAGAGCACGATAAACGCCCATTTCTCACACCGCTCCACTTAAGGACAACTCCACCACCGAGTCGGGACATCTGACCCCGAGCCCGCCATCTGAGAACCCGCACGTGACGGGGCGGCACCGTCTGATCTTCTGACCGCCTTGTCGTGAGTCCCGGCCGGCGGGGATGGGGTGCGTGCCGCGACCCTGGCGTCACCCGCTGCAGAGTGCCGTCTCACCCGCCGCCATCAGCCGTCACCCACCGTCACCCGCCGTCATCAGCCGTCATCAGAGGACACGGCTGTCGCCATCAGCGTGTCATCAGCAGCGAGAGACACCTGACACTGCTGCACACTCGGAGAACCGCGTCAAACGCTCAGATGTATCCAGCAGCATCCGCTGTAACCGGACGGAGGGCAGTGGCCAGCTTAATTGAGTTAACCGACAATAGTCGTAAGACAGGCTCAGGGTGGATAGAAGGCCGGATTCGCGTCATGACAGGGCACCTACATGGAACTGAAAAAGATAAGTCCTTTTTCGGAACATAAGGATGAGGACAATGGCCCCAAAATCCTTATGAAGGGCGTTTTCCGGCTATGGGAAACTGTGTAAGACAATAGTTTATGAAACCAAAGAGGATATAAGAAAGGGACGTTCAAAGAATACAGTAGCATGATCCTGGGTTGCAAGATAATATAAGATGATAGATGCACCAATGATTTTAATCGTAGAAAGCTTGCTTGCCTTTACAACATTCTGGCTGCCGCACGACCATATTAGATGCCGTAGTTTCACCTGGTTTCACCAACAGCTGAGTGATGGTTAACTTTAAGAGATTGTGCACAATATGCTGCAAATTTATCGCCCATGCATTGCTCGTCGCCATTTCACATGCATTTTAGGCAGTGACTTAACCAGACATGTGCATGGATCTGAAAGTTGGATCTATGATCCCAGAGGATCTCTCGACAAAACGCAATGCTTGTGATCTATGATCCCACTGGGCCGGTCCCACGACAAATAACAACAGGTGGATCTCATGGATCACAGTGGGATCTCTCGATTAAATTTTGCAACGGCATCTTTGGATCCCACAGAGATCCCCCATTATAAAAACAATATATATATATTGGAGCTATGATCCCAACGGATCTCGGATCCGACAGGTTCCAACTTGCATATTATGCCATAATTATAGTATTTCTTGACTTGACAGTATTTCCGAACTTAAAAGCATGAACCCATGCTAGTTGCATTAAAAACGAATGAAAAGTACTGACAATTATTGGTTCCGAAAATAAACATCTGTATAATGGCTGATCTGGGATCCCAGTGGATCCCAATGCAAAATGGTGCCTGCGATCACGGATCCAGGTGGATCTGTCGACAAATATTGAAGACGGATCTATGATCCCAGTGGATCCATCGATAATTTGTAAGGGTGGATCCATGATCCCAGCGGATCCGGGATCCAGATCCCACAGATCAGATCCCGAGATCTGTTTTTGGGATCCGAGCACATGTCTGGACTTAACCAGTATCTTCGCTGCAAAGCTCGCTAAATCATGCGGAGACCACCCAGTTCGCTTGTATCATATTATCATGGTAATATTGTTTGTTTTGTCTTACTTTATACATATTCGTATACCACTTGTAAGCTGCTGGACAGATACAGGTTAAAACAACCAGTGTTATACCGTAAGCGCTTCTTTGTAACCTGTGCTCACAGATTAAGCACAGCAGCATCAATGCTGTATTGATAACAGTCAACAGCGCAGTGAACTTATTGATATTGCAATCTGTAAGTTCAATGGCTGTCAGGCATTACTTGAATACCCATGAATCCAAAAGACCTTAAGGTCACCACTGAAGCTTAATTCAACCGACATATTGGTAAGTCTCAGAATAAAGTCGAAGCTTTATTATAGATGACTGGTATTTATTTATCACATAGTTATTAATCAAGCTGTCAAGACCGACAATTATAGAAAATCACGGAACTTAAAGCAGAGAATCCACATTGCTTGTCATTTTCCGCGCCGAGAAACACATGTTATCCAATGTGTAAATACTATGCTTTGTTGAGGGCTATCGCCACGTTCCAAGTATTCATATGTCTTGCCATACTTATGACACCTATCGTTTTGCTCCATTGATGGTAGTGCAGCATCAATGAGCCTCACATCATCCGTCAAGGTCAACGCAAATTGCAATAAATTCATATTGTGAATATTACGATAGGCAGGCAAGAAGGTAGGTCTATCGTTTTCGAAACCTTCTGTATAGGCTGTGCCGCAGTGCTTCTCAGGAGCATTGGAAACTGCAATACAACACATAAGCGAAGCACGAGAAACCAATCATAAAGGACACGCAAACGTTAACGCCTTGCAGGGTATACTGTACCGCATAACGCGCGATTATTCGGAAACTGCATTGCATCACACGACGGAAACACGGAGCATTTGTATATTTATCACATTGGTTATTGGTTAACCCTATTAGTGGCAGGGGTTGTTTTCGTTCACCCCTCATGTTTTTCGCGGATATCTCCGGAACGGCTTGAAGTAGCCTCATCAAATTTTGGATCTTTTCCTAAAATTGATTTTTGTGAACAGTCCAAATTTGAGCTCCTCAACTGAACAAAGTCGGTTCCAGGTCCGAGTTTTGGGAGGATTTTTCGTCGGCATTTGGCGATAACCTACCGAGATGCGATCTGCATAGCTTCTTCCTAACTGCCTCAAGTATGAAGGAGATCTTCTGTACGGTGATTGCAACAAGTTCAAATTAGTTGATGTTAATGATATAATTTGTACACGGCAGAGGTGGTTTCAGAGACTTGAAAGGGGAGATTTGCAAGAAGTATGAAACGCTTGGCTGGCAGTCAATAAAGCTAAGTAAAGGGCATTTACAGCTATGAACATGCTAGAGATAGTTTTTCCTTCTATTATTTGCATAATGTATTACATATAGAGTTTTAGGAGCATGTTCAGGCACAGAAAAAGGGGGGTGACTAGCACGGTGATGAAGATATGCCAGCGATTACGGCGCTTAGTCGATGATGATTTAAGTTATGCACATATGAGGCCAGCAGAGGGAATTAAGTCATTTTTTGCAGAGGCGCACTCAGGAATAAAAAAGGTAAAGGTCATATTATTGCAAGAAAATTGAGATGCGTGGGCCTACGATTACATAACATGCTGCAGTTTTCTGATGAAACACGTACCATAGGGTACTCTATGAAACATAATAGGTTAATAAGTGAGTCCAGGTAAGGTAAAAAGGTGGGTAACTAAAGTGAACTGAAGTTGCAAGTAAAATAGTCACTGTTGACTAGATAGTATTAAATAATAGCAAGAAATATACCTATCGAAAGATCTTGAGCCTCCCCAATTTGAATCCTGGATACGTCTCTGATGAAGTAAAAGATGCAAAACAGAACTATCTAAGATCAATAACTTATTTATATTGCTTGGTAGCAACTTGCCTGTAGTAAATATTTTATATATTTGGCCTCCCTTTTTCTCTAACCGGGCACCGCTTATGACAAAAAAAATATGTTTTATATATATTTTGTCTGATTTCCAATAAATAAACCATTGCATTATTTACAAAATGTTTTATTTCGCATTTTCTTCACCCCCATATTTAGTGACCTGCACACGCCTAAGACTTAAAAAAACTCATCGACGTAGTTATATCAATTTCCAACTCAATATATATCGTTCCCTATTAGTTGCATTACAATCGGTTAACAAACATGGCAGCTGTGTTGGATCAAAAATACCTCGAATTTGTGTAGTTTTAACCCCCGTTTCCCCAATTAAAGATGTATGAGTTGTTACAGAAATGTAGATCTTGTTGAGGGGAATCGACCACCGTTTGATTTTTGATAAATCCGTCGGGTGTATATCGAGATCTCCATGGGGCTGAACCCCCTCCCACTGTCACTAATAGAGGTAGCCCGGAGCCTGCCACTAATAGGGTTAAACTGACGGATGGTGTGCGCTAATGATAATGCTCAAAATGACGATTAACAATATAAATAATTAATCATAGCAAAAGTTCCCAGACCAATGCTAGCAGTCAGTTAGTAATCGATAACTATGAGAGGATCGAGGATGTCATTGATTTCACATTGTCATCATCTGCCGTCTCAATTTATGATAAGTAAGAACTGAAAAAGTATATTGCATGCTTTAGAATTTCCCTGTTCCCAGATGTATTTGGCTCCAGCTTCATAATGGCAGCGAAATTATATTCCCAGTGAACTAAATCAGCTATGAGCAGTGCTGGAATTATGAACACTTCCCAAAACATTCCTGTTTTTTTAGTGATG
Organism: Semibalanus balanoides; assembly: GCA_014673585.1. Classification (NCBI taxonomy): domain Eukaryota; kingdom Metazoa; phylum Arthropoda; class Thecostraca; order Balanomorpha; family Balanidae; genus Semibalanus; species Semibalanus balanoides. Next base: position 52,701 of record VOPJ01007399.1, read on the forward strand.
TTATATCGGTCATTTTTCATCATTTGCCAAACTCCAACTCAACTACTAATCAAAGCGAATTGGGTTTGTTCAAAGGACAAAGCCGTTTATACCATGTAATAGGGTTGTCATCCGTATGAAAAAAGACTGGGTCGTCTCAGAGAGCAGTGTGTGACGCAGAATGAGCACTGAGCAGGACTGAACACTGGTGCCGAGAAGGTCCGCAGGAGGCCACACAACAACAGTGGTGTAGACTGGTAGTGCCAAAATATCAACTTATTTTAGCAACAAAGTAACTAAGTGGCATCTCTGCATAGTTCCACTCACTTGCCACATTGCAGATTCAACTACATCACAGCTAGATCACAGCATAGGATGTTACCGTCCCCGACAAGCACAAAACGAAAGAAACGCTCTTCTCGGAGAAAAAAAATGCCAAAGGCAAACGCCATTTCTGATCGCCTCTGACTCGCAGAGCGGCTGTCATCTTCGACCTCCCAGAATCAGAGCTGTTCCCCTCAGATTCAGTGGCTCTCGGCGCTCCCTCGCGCGCACCAGTCGCACCGTAATCGAATTTCTGAGCGACTGTTGCGATGGCGGCGATAAGGCGTGTCCCAAGGGGACGCTTACCGAGCGATCTCGGCCTGCTATAATGGAGCTGGAGCGGCCGGGATGAGTAAAGGGAGCTTCGCTACCGCCGCCGCCGCCGCCGCCGCCGCCGCCGCCGCCGCCGCCGCCGCCGCCGCCACCGCCGCCGCCGCCGGGGCCGGGGCCGGGGCTGGGGAGGAGCGGATCCAGTAGCTTCGCAGTCACCAGTCAATGTCGTTATACGACACGTGGATTGAAGAGGGGCAGGCGTCTGAGGCGGGTGTGTAGCTACGCAGGGTGTCGATGACGACAGACGATGTCTGGTGTTACTGTCGGGTGTCGAATGCGACGAGCGGCCTTGTGCGTGTTGAAGGAGTTGCTGTCTCAAATGACGGTGACGACAGAGCTTGACGTGCGGCTCTGTGCGTTAGTGGAGAGGTGTTGCCTCAAATATGTGTATGCCTTGCTCGTAAAACGTATCCGCTGTATTCTAGCAATTGAAATGCACCCGTTGTTTTCTCCTTAATCACTACAAAAAGTGATGATGATATTAATTAGGAAATTTAAAGGTGCTTTAAGTTCAACGGCCGATATCCTTCGTTATGACAACTGTTAAACATGCCTGTGCTTAAAGAGCTTTTTTAACATTTTGACTTCAATTATGTTTGACAGCTGAACGGTTTACATTCAGTGTTACATATGTCATTACTACTACACGACAAGGTGGTCCTGTAAATTTGCTCAAGCTTGGGACATAACCGATAGGTTTCCAAATTGCAGACACAAATCTTGAAGTCATTTCTAGCAGTGTAGTTGGTTAGGTTTCGTAGTTATCAGGATATCATATGCGTCATCAGAAGTAGGCACCTTGCAAAAGTGCACACTACGCACACGTGGGGCGAAGAAACTGTGTTGTTGCATACGTGTTGTATTGTTTGCCAACCCCGCCAACCAAGCTGCTCAACGTACCAACCGCTTTAAACTCCCCTATTCCGCAGCTGCCTGCCCGGTGTGCCAGTGTCCATCCCTTGTGACCCGGCCGTGTCATTCAGTGGCTGATTGCATTACTCTGCAATCAATCCGCGCGGTCCGCTCAACGCCCGGAACAGACCAGATCCCATCGCCGGCTATCTGAACAGCGTAATTCGCGCGCCGCCCGGCCCGGCCCGACCCGGCTGAATTTCGTGGAAGCCCGACGCGTTGCCATGCTGTCTGATCCTCTCAAGTTCGCGTATCTCGCGCCATCGCCGGCCCGAGTGCCAAACTGGCGAGCGGCGCGTGACCCGAGCGTCGCTGTATCGCGGCCCATCGGACACCGGCGCTCTGCCCTGACGGCCGGCCCGCCCCGCCACGCCAGCACGCCGCTCGCGCTGCACCCTGGCCGCCCGCGCCGCCGGCCGGTCACCGACGGGCGGCAGACGGCAGCCATGTTGCAGGCTGCAGTGGACTGCTCGGTCACGCCCGCTCTGAGCAGCCGCAGTGGTCGATGCAAATCGTCCGTCGGAGCTGCTGGTGCATATAGCTGTCACCAGATGGGCGTATGTATCCCCCCAGAAACGGGAAGCTGCTCAGGTCAAATGATCAAGGTTTGAGAAGATCTCTCGGCAAAGTTCAACGATGGATGTGGGATTCTGACAGATCTCGCGGCAAAATGTGATGGTGGATCTTAGATCACAATGTATGGCTAAAGAAGATTTAGCAGCTCTTTATGATCACAAAGGATCCATTACAAGCATGCAAGGCGTGGTGTATATGATCTCCTTGGCGAATTGAAGTCCTATATCCGACAGGTTCCCAAGCTACAATTTTGTTATGTTTTCAGTATTAAGTAAGGGTGAGTTGTATTTAAATTTATTTCTAAAGTAAACCAGCACATGTAAGATCAGGCCAGTTTAATTAATACCAAAATATCTGAAGATATACATATAAAAGTTTCGCCAACGCCACCAATCACCCCACTGAATGAGGCGGATCACCCGGCAAAATGTTGAAGGTGGTCCTGGGATGCCGGTGGCCGGCTCAATAAAATATTGCCTTAAATCTCGGACCTCTGAGGATCTCTCGACAATTTAAGTTAGACTCGTCGTATACCTCACTGAAACAGAGGGCGAGGTTCTGGGTCTGCCGTAAATGTATGGTCCTGGGTCCTGGCGGGCGAGGTCCTGCAGGTCCTGGGCAAGGTCCTGTGTCTGGGATCCACACACATGCTTTATTCGTCCAAACCAGCCGGCCCTCAGGCTTCGGCTGTTAAAGTCAGCACACTTTGAGGGGCTCGGTGAACATTGAAGGCTTTCATTTTTCAATTGCATGTTTTACTTATTTAAAGAGACAATAATACGCTCCAACGCTGGTAAGTGACAAACGCATGTGATCTCAGCAAACGATGGAGCATTCTTCGGTAAAAGGAAAAACTTTTAGTCAACCATAGTAAAAGCTTTATTATTGTGAGTAAGATTATTGATTATAGCTTATTTCTTTCGCCTCCATCTTGGGCACGATCCATCCATCCACCCATGCATCGCAGACCATCTGATATCTGACCAATCCGTGGAGCTGCAGCGATAGCGCGCGTCAGTGATGCAGCCGACCCCGCAGGCCAGACTGGGCCCGGCAGAGAGGGTGCAGTCACCCCGCAGGCCAGACTGGGCCCGGCAGAGTAGGGCGCAGTCACCCCGCAGGCCAGACTGGCAGACCGGCAGAGTGGGGCGCAGTCACCCCGCAGGCCAGACTGGCAGACCGGCAGAGTGGGGTGCAGTCACCCCGCACGCCAGACTGGGCCCGGCAGAGTGGTCGCAGTCACCCCGAAGGCCAGACTGGCAGACTGACAGAGTGGGGCGCAGTCACCCCGCAGGCCAGACTGGCAGACCAGCAGAGTGGGGCGCAGTCACCCCGCAGGCCAGACTGGCAGACCGGCAGAGTGGGGCGCAGTCACCCCGCAGGCCAGACTGGGTCCGGCAGAGTTGGGCGCAGTCACCCCGCAGGCCAGACTGGGCCCGGTAGAGAGGTCGCAGTCACCCTGCAGGCCAGACTGGCAGACCGGCAGAGTGGGGCGCAGTCACCCCGCAGGCCAGACTGGCAGACCGGCAGAGTGGGCGCAGTCACGCGGCGCCTGCACAGTGCACATCATACACGCCTGCACAGGATCGGCACGCGCTGAAGATGGCATCTCTGCTGGTCATTCCCGCCAATACAGCGAGTGAACCGATATACCTACCATGTCATGGATCCGTGTGGTACTTTGGTGATGCTAGTCTGATGGCTCGGACCCGGGCCTTTCAACGGTAGGACGGTTACTCAGGAAGGGTACTCGATGTCTGTATAGACGACTATTTAAGCTGTCATGACAATCAGGCATGGTGGGCTTAGCATTGCTTAGCAGAGTCACGGTGAGTCGATCCACGTCTTGCATCTCTCATGGAGACTGCCAAATAGGTATAAAGGTGTCTGCGTGTGCTCTTTGAGAATCACTTACAAGTGAAAAAAATAACCGGGACATTGTCCTTGATTTTAGCTTGCTCGGTGGAACGGTGGCTTTAATCGTCTCCATCTTACATTCTTCATGTTTGTTGAAACACTGAGTCGGCCATTTCGCTAAGTAATAATCATCGTGTGAGCGTGTCAAATGACTTTTGTTCTGGCACGTACAGGCGAGACATGCTGACTGTGTTCCGATAACAGGCAATAACGGCGATCAACTGACAACTTGTCGAGTGTTATGTTGCATCGAATCTGTTTTCAGTGCATTTTAAAACTAGATGGCCCAAAAATCCTCAATTTACACTAACTTCAAACTAAAACAAATATGCAAGCTCGTTGTTCTTGCATGGTACCTATCAAGTGATCGTGTTGACAGTGAGCAATTGAGTCGTGCATAGCGAACTTTATATATGGTATGATGTTTTTTCATCGGTGTAAAAATATAATTTTTTAAGCGTCCAACGAAGCCACTCGTGATGGTGGTTGCGATGTCTCCGGTAAGTGAAAGCCGCTAACATGAGTTTCTTCTAACTGTCTGAGTGATAGTCACGGGGATTTATTTCAAACACAAAAACATGAATCACGGTACAACAATTAACGGCAAACATTCTTTAAATTTTTGCATAACATATCGCGAAATATTAAGTGCATAAATCGATGGTGTTTAACAAGTGTTTAAAGTTTAGAACAGTAACTGTACATACAGAACACACACACACACACACACACACACACGCACACACACACACACACACACACACACACACACACACACACACACACCTACACACAAACACACACACGCACACGCACACGCACACGCACACGCACACACACACACAAACACATACTGCATGATTCCAAACACTTTCACAAAAACAATATTTGGGAAACTGGAGAATGCAGTGGGATTTATTTTACAGGTATCAAGTTTCGCATGCATTTCCTCGATTTCCTCTCATCACATGCACATAATTATCAACCAAATTGTGTTATCCCATGTTAATTTCCGAAACATATCCACGCCCAGCACATAAATATTACCAACAACGACTTCTGGCAGGCGCCGGATACGTTCATAAGGCCATGATCAGCCGGCGGAAATAGGGCGCGATCTGCAATAATTCCACAATGTTACGCTCCCTCGTAGAACCGCCCAAGAGGAAATTTCATCAAATTTCCCCGGCGTTCCGTTTTAAAATGGATTTCTCTCGGCACGTATTACCATTTCAATTTGTAGGCGACCGCATTGGCGCCGGCCGCCTTCCGGACGCCTTTCTCCGGCGGCGTCAGCGACGCGTCGAAAGCGATAACTCGCGGCGGCACACGCAGCGCGCGAGCGGCGCGTGCCGCGCGGCCGCCGCACAATCAGAGGTAATCCGCCGTGAATGGCTGCTCTTTATCTGGCGTCAACACAGCGCCGCGCACCGGGGGTCTTATCTGAGCGCCGCGGGGGGAGCCGCGCCGCCCGAGGGGTCAGAAATCGGGCCCAAACAGCCAGCCGATAAAATGCCAGTCCGACCGGCGTTTGGGGAAATTAGAATTGCCACCGGGGAATATTAGCTGGGGATCCGGCCAGTTAGGGCGCTATTAATGGTGGGTAGTGGCACGCGGGTGCAGAGCGCGGGCTATGGAGATGGATACGGCGGCAGGCAGCGGCGAGGGTGACGCGAATCGCCGCCAGGCAGATACGACACCCCGCAGATTTAGAAGCGGGTGGGCAATACACGTGCCGAGAGATAGCGATCCTGAAATGGGCCATCAACCACGGAGAGGTGATGCATTTAAGTTGGTTTGTTTAAGAATCTAATCTGTACACCGAGATTGGAATGGGTGTCGACTGTCGATCTCTTGACGAAAATTGTAGATAACACCAGCAATGGTATTGGTTTTATATCTTCACAATAACGCTCACATAATTAACAATAACTGCTAAATAACAATAAGCAATGATAAAAGGTAAATGTGTACTTTCACTGTAAAAAATCATGCGTGTCACAGCGGGTACTGTAGTTGCGCTGGTCTTTATCCTCTCACGGCTGAATGCCTAGAAGTGTGACTACTAATTGTCTGCAGAAACATCACAGAATTAATGAACACACCGGTCCAGGCCCCTCCAAATCGAAGGACGAGGTACTGAATCTGGACGCAGCGCTGGCTGGCCCTGCTGCAGGATTTCGCAACCTTTTTAACACACGTCGATAGCTTTTGAATGTGTCGCGTGCCCTTAGTCCAATTAAACAATCTCTCATCGCGATGCCATCTAAAAGCAGACACATCTGACTGGGAAATAGTGACTGGTAGCCCGCAACCTTCAATTGTGTGCACATGTTCAAAACAGTCAGAGAGCTGGGCAGTAGATGTAACCATTCTTTTCCGAAGATAAGCTTGATAGCAGGCACGTTGCAAGCCCTAACGTCAACCATCAATCCGCCACACAATAATGGAGTGTGGAGCTTCCTGTATTCTTTGTTTTATCGGATATCTGTCACGTCCCGGCTTATTTTGCTCGAGCTTCTCCACAAGAAGTGTCGATGGCCGAAGATATTAACAAGCAGATACGCTGGCTTCCGAAAGTATATATTGCTGTCAGGACACCTAAATCTATGAATGATAAAAATAGGTATTTGCTGTTAACATCGCTATTTAACCATTAAGTTGATACCCCCGACAAAAAAGTCCACGTAGACATGACCGTTGCAATTTAGCAGAAAAGTTAACAAGCTGAGCTGCTCCATTTCATGACATCAGAATATAAAGCTGATTAGACTAGTAACATAACAAAAGACTAAAATTTCACATCATTTTGCACGCCAATTTGGTATCTGGAGAGCTGATCTTACGATTCCGCTGTCCGATAGTGTACCCTGGTCCCTGGGTCCGTGAACAAAATATATATGCATGCACGGCCAAGCCAAATACGCTGTCGGTAACACTTCTGAAATCTTAAACCCACTTCCGCCGCTGAGTGTTCTCCATTTTAACACACCAAGCTGGGTGTGATCAAAGTACAGCTAATCAGTGAGCACGATACCTGCACTTAAGTTGGCATCTCTGACAAGTGATATTCGATACAGGCGTCGTGCCGAGCCCATCACCTTATCAGTGCGAGCCACGCGATCCCAGGCCGGGCAGCGTCCCGCACTGGAGTCCAACACAGCGAGGGGCTCTCCTGCGCCACAGGGGAGTGCCGAGTCAGACCGGGGGCAGGGACGTGTTAATGCCGCTTAGTTCGGCGTCAGTGCACCTCATCGACGGCGTCGGCGGCGACGCGGTCCGTCTGCCTCGCGCGCAGCGGAGCGTGCACCGCCCGCCGGCAGCCGTCATCGGACGTCATCAGCGGCGCGCGCTGCGCCTTTGACACGGGGACGTCGGCACGCGCCACCCCGCCGCCGCTGCTGCCGCTGCCGTCGCCCCGTCGACACCGCCGCGGCCGGTTAGCCAGCGTTGATCGGGCTGACGGCGGTCATCGGACGGTGGAGCGGGGAGGGCTGCAGGGGCGGGAGATGGATCGTCGATTCCGACAGAGATCGGCGTCCGGTCCGGACGCGAGGTTAGATGTGATGAGCGGTACGCTTGTACTCCATTCTTCTCTGGTGAGGAAGGGTGGCCGATTGGTGATCATTCTTTTGTCGCTCCGCTTCGTATTGGCAAAAGAGCATTCCTGTGTGCGTACCATGATGTGGTTTACTTGGTGAAATATGAGGAACTGGTGTCTGATTTCGCAAGTAGGTACAGCTGCCGACAGTTAGATCGCTGTCCCCTGGCTGGCGATACCTAGCTTCAACGCTGTGAGTGATCCAGTTGCGCTGGACTGTCAGACTGTACCGCTTGAAGCCTTATATACTGATAGTCTAACAGTCCACAGTCCAGTGTAACTGGATCACTCACAGTGTTGAAGCCAGGTATTGCCAGCCAGGGGGCAGCGATCTTCCTGTCGGCAGCTGTACAATTACATACCTAAGTAATACATATATTAACTAAAAAAGTCCCTAACCGAAGTCATGTATTTAGGGTAGAACGTATTAAGGTCAATTGAGTGTAGCCCAGGCACGTAGTCTAGGGGGTGGGGGGCGGGGGGGGGGGTTGTAGGCCTGACGGGCCCTTTTCGGCATGCGCAGCGCGCCGAAAAGGGCCGACGAGACCGCCCGAAGTGCGGTATCATGGGCTCTTTAGGAGTAGGAAGACCACGCGAAGCGTGGTCTTTAGAGAGCTTAAAGCACTTCAGAGGTTCTTTGGGAGCACCAGGGCCCTCTCTGAAAGACCAGAGGGCCTTTGGACGTTCAAAAGAACCTTATGCATGTCAGGGAGGCTTGTCAGAAGAGCTACATGACAAGCGGAAAGGGCCCCTGAGCGGGTCAGAGAGCCCCCTGAACACGTCGAATGGGCACAGAGAGGTGCCTAGGCAGGTCGAAGAGGCCCCTGAGCATGTCGGCAGGGCGACAAAGCAGTCCCTTGCCAGGTCTTAAGGGCCCCTGAGCAGACTGGAGGGCCCTGGACGGACCAGAGGCCCCTGGGAAGTTCGAGGGGCCCCTAGGCAGGTCAGAGGAGCCCCTAACCAGACCGAAAGGGCCCCTGGGTGGGTTAGAAGGGCCCTTGAACATGCCGCATGGGTCCCTAGCCAGCACGAAGGGCCCCAGGGCAGGTCGCAGGGCCCTATGAGCATGTCGGCAAGGTGACCAAACATAAGGTACAATCCCTTTCCAGGTTGGAAGGACCCCTTAGAATGCTGGAGGGCCCCTGGACAGACCAGAGGGCTCCTGGAAAGTTCAAAGGTTCTCTGTGCAGATCGGAGGGGCCCCTGACCAGACCAAAGGGGCCCCTGGGCGGGTAAAAAGGGCCCTGAACATGCCAAATTGGACCCTAGCCAGCACGGAGGGGCCTCATGGCACGTCGGAGGGTCCCTTGAGCAATGAGCATGTCGGTAAGGTGACAAAGCAGCCAACGCAGTCCGACCAGAAGAGTCACGGGGCAGATCAGAGGGGCTCCTGGGCAAGTAAGAGGGACCCCTGGTTAGACTGAAAGGGTGCCTTGGCCGGTCGAAAGGGCTCTTAACATGCTGGATGAGTTCCTAGCGAGACTGGAGGGGGCCCTGGACAGTGGACAGGTCGGAGGGGCTGCTGAGCATGTCGGCAGGTAAACAAAGCAGCCAGCGCAGTCCCAGGCCAGGTCGGAAGGACCTCTGAACAGGCCGAATGGACCGCTTGACACACAAGAGGGGCTTGTTGGAAGGTCAGAGGGGTCCCTGGTCAGACCAGAAGGGCCCAAAGCACGTAGAGACCCTTGATGAAGATTAAATACAAAGAGGATTTATTCCAAAATAAAAATATTATAATCAGACCTTTCGGGTATATTATAACACCATTCGTCAACGATTAAGAGGCATTTGGTAACAGCCGAAAGCTTTGATTTCATTTGTATTCTTGTGGAGTAAGTCCTCTATGTATTTAATCTATATCACCACTCCACATCATTTCTTTTTGCAAATCCCAGATGAGTCCCTGGACAGGTTGGAAGGACATTGAAAAGGTGGGAGGGGCCCCTGGACGATCTGAAGGGCCCCTGGGCCTTTCAACAATAAGAATGCAGTTGTCCAGGGAATAAAATTCAATTTTTCGCGCCGCTCCGCGGCGCAATTTCAGTACAAATTAGATGACATGCGGATTAAGAAATTGTGCCGTTTCTCTTGTTGTTTGTTGATGTTTTCAATAACTTGAATACAATGATATTAATCGACGTTAATCCTCCAGAACCTCATGCTTATCAAATATACATCTTATCACAAAATTTAAATTAAAACGGTGGAGTTCTTTGGGAGAAAATGACGTTTTAGTGACGTCATGTCATGCCATTTTCGGTGTAAAAAATAATAAATGTTTGAAAAATCATAGCAATTCGAGTTTTTGAGCAAATTGCAAATGCAAAAAAGCAAAAAGAAATAAATTTATATTATTTTCAAAATGTTGATATTGGATTTTCCACATTTTGTTATTTTAATCCCCCCAAAGGAACAAAAAACAAATCGATGTCGAAAACTTATGTGTCTTTGTTCAAATACAACACATCGTACTATTTTAATGGTGTGTGCCCCCATTGACTACGAGGGTCCTTGGCCCTCTGATCTTAATTCCCACCTCCCCCCCTTCTTGGGATAAATCCTGGCTACGCCCTTGATCCCACAAGATCTTGCATCCAAACGGATCCCATATTTAAGTTACACAACGTCTTTATAGCATTTATAAATAAACGTTGACATAACATTCTACAACACTGTTACAGCATTCTACCCGTTCCGTTTATAAAACTAAAAATGCTTACAAACTGGAAACAAGTGTAGGTAGTAGGTAGTAGGTAGCTACCTATAACTATGGTTTAAAAAATAACGAATATATAAAATAGGTCCAATGGATCTCTCGACAAAATATGGGAAGTAGATCTGGGATTTCGGTAGATTCTCACGCAAACACGGTTAGATAGGTACATAGCCAATTTATGAAAGCAGATCTATGACCCCGGTGTATATTCGGGATCCAGATCTTAGGGATCGGATTCCGGGTCATTTTTTTCGGATTCACGCACGTTGCACATGCCTGATAGAGCGAAAGGTAGGCATAGCACGAAATTCCACCATTCAGCAATTTGTATTGCACACCATGCCTTGCCGCGTCAACAGCTACCACGCCGGCCCGGTTGGACGTTGAAGTCGGCTGAGTGACTACCCTGTGCCCGGCGGCCGTGGGGGGAGCTGGGTAGGGGGAGTCGAGTGAAGCCGCCGGCTAGTCTGCCGTTCTGCCGCGCCGCTCTTTGTGAGAGCTGTTATTGTGGCGCAGCTCGGTATCGATCCGAGACGAGAGCGGCGCGCACCGCCGTGCCACCCGACGCCCGCCCGCAGCCTCAATCTCCGCCATCTTGTCTTATCGGGCGTTACCATGGCAATAGTCCAGCATCACGGCACTTATTTTTCCGGATCATCCCGCGGCGGAGCGTGGTTTCGTCGGCGGCGAATATGCAATTCTGTAGCGAGCCGAGCGCCGCTATTCAGATAAAAATGACTTAGTTACCATAACAGCGACAGAAGCAGCATAAAGAGCCCACAAACTTGTTGGATTCGGCGTCGCGGCGCCGGATAGGACATTCTACGGCGCGGCTTACGGCTGAACTGGCGGGCGGGCGCGGCTGAGCCGGCGATAAGGCTGAATTTAGGATATCTTCCGGCCAATTGGCTGTTGAGAGCGATGGTGAAAGGAGTTTGCCGGTGCGGCCAAATTTAGCGCGCATCGGCTGGCGGCGAAATATGAGACACGCCGCCGGATGTGGTATATTTATGCAACAGACGTGGGCTTGACTGAAGAGCGAAAACATGTTGTCGGCTAGAAAATAAATTGGCGTTTGCATGCAAGCGATACCATTTTTCCAAGTAGCACGCCCACACGTAGTTCACACATGCGCCCACATCATATAAGGTTCATACGCTCATAGCTTGCATGACATTTCAGTGTATGGTCTACCTGTATTTAGGTGCCTTTTGGGTGCCACGTAACTTGTAATGATGCCCATGTGACAATTTAAACGCAAGTTACTGTTTACTCCAGTTGACGAGCACAGGACTGCAGAGTCATACTCAGTCAGGGTCGACAATTTCTGTCTGAGTCATAGTCGAGAATGGAGTCATCAAAATTGTACCGACTGCCTATTGTAACACATACCTACCTATTTGCATGTGTAGCAACACATTCGGGCAATTTGTTTTAGTAACATTTGTAATGTAACACCGATAGCGATAACTATGAATAAGTAGTTATAATTCATTCAATTTGTAAACGATAGCCCTCCTTAACTATGCTTGTCCACCATAAGATATGCACCACCAAGGGTGAAAGACCACTTCTTCTTACTT
>VOPJ01007400.1:0-15000 GCA_014673585.1 Semibalanus balanoides
CTGACCCGGCCTGACCTGGGTCCAGTGACGTCACAGCGCGCGTGCGGCGGTGGCGGCGGCGGTGTGTCTGCCAGCTCGGCTGGGCTGGGCTCGGCGGTACTCGTCGCTCATCCCGGCGGCCGCCAGTGTTCGCTGGGCGGCGGCGGCAGTGGCGGTGGCAGCGGCGGCAGTGGTGGCAGCGGTGGCCGTACGGTGCGGTGTGGCCAGTGTGCGCGGCCTCCGGTGGTCCCGAGCCGTGTGGCGTCATGGATCGCTCTATGTACGGCAAGGTGCAGCCCGGCAGCTATCAGAAGCCGTATCAGATTGCGATACGCGACTCGGCCAGCAAGCCCGGCTGTGAGTATTGCATGGCGGCGCTCAGCTCAGCTCAGCTCAGCTCAGCTCAGCTCACTTCAGCTCAGCTCATGCGACGCTCAGCGGTACGGGCCAGAGTATATAATAAACAACTCGGTACGGGCGCTCCGTGGATGGGTTTCGTAGCCATGAGGAAGGTGGTCTGGTGTATTTTTCGGCCCATACGCTGGTTTTCCCTAACTTGGTCGTACATCCGAACTTGGTGACGACCTGTTTGGCCTGTGACTGCCTGTTATTGTCCTGTACCCGTACTGTTTGTGTCCGGTTTCCACCGCAATATCACCTCCTTCCCATTGCATCCTGATTCCGTCCAGTTCCGTTCTGTTCTTGTCATGTCCCGACCGATTTCCGTCTTCGTGCCTTCCATCTCTGCCTCGTTCCATCTTATCCCGTCCCATTCCGTTCCGTTCCCGTTTCGTCCCATCAGATTCTTGTCGCCATTCTGTCCCCGTTTCACGTTTCCGTTTCCGTCTCGATCCAGTTTCCCTTCTGTCCCGTTGCCATCCCTGTCAATGTCAGATCGCTCGCCTTCGCCTTGCCTCTACATCGGTTGTCGAACTGTCAGTGTTTATAACGGCCAGAATACGGTCGGTCCACTGCCGGCGTGCATCTGGCCACCAGCCGGCCACCAATCAACACCACTATCGAGGTCCGCCCCAGCCCTCGCCCCCTCCCCCGCCCCAGCCCCCAGCCACCCCATATTGGCTGGATAAGCGGCAGGATATTCACTTGCAGCTTAGTGCTGATGGTATTATGGTACGGGGCAAGCGTGAGTCGGACAGAAGCCTGCCTGCTCTTAGCTTCCGTCAAGAAGCCTCGACTTTTAGCCACTTTATCGGTGTTGAAGTCAAGAGATCAAATCACTGTGTTCCTGCTGAGATTTGTATTGTCAATCAACCGAGTGATACAGGCAGTTGAGGTCAGTTGACCTCCAAGGCCGTTTCACTTTCTGCCGCTGTGTGTGGTGATTCTGCAGCAGTGTGCTATGACCAAGGCAAAGTCGCCTGCTCGCTTGACGGACTGACTGACTGAGTGTTGACTCATGGCTCTGAGTGTGACTGTGACTTACCGGTGCGCATTTGAGCGCCGCTCGTTCTAGACAGATTTCCACTACACTAGACAGGGTCACCGGGTGGTGGGCCCAGTAACCACCTCTCTAGATATGCCTCGACCGCCCGACCGCCCGACCGCCCGACCGCCCGACCGCCCGACCTCCCGACCGCCCAACCTGCCCGCCCGGCCATGTCCGACCGCTCAGCCATCACGACAGAGCGGCGGCCAGGCGACAGTCGACACGCACGACTTTCCCAGGCCGGATCACGGCGGACTATGCTTTGACACGTGGTCTGGCGCCGTCGCCCTGCGGTGCGCCGTCGCCCGCCTCTGTGGTGGTCTCTTCAGTCAGACAGAGCGTTAACGCTGCAGTCAGCGCCTGCTCTCTGTCCGCGGAGCCGGCGCGCTTTGTTCCCGCTGATGGCGGCACTGGGGGCAGTGCCAGGGCGGCCTGCTTACTCACACTCTCTGAGAGCCTGTACAAATACACCGGCCGCCGGCGGCGGCGGCGGTGGCGCGGTGTGGCTCAGCGGGCTGACGTGACTTCTCTGAGCATGTCGGCAAGGCGACATAACTGAGCCAGCGCAGTCCCTTGCCAGGTCGGAAGGGCGGGCGTGGCGGCGTGGATGGCGGGCGGGTAGAATAGTCGCCGTGGAGCTGGGACGTGAGAGCGACAGCTGCTCGAGGACAGAGGAGAGACAGGAGGACTGGGGCAGGGCTGAGGCTCACGACCGTTCCAGCGCTACACTAGTTGCAGCGGACCGTCGCTCGGTGGGGCGGACGGAGGAAGTGACCCGTGGGAGACGATTTTAGTCTCATGGAACCCGCCCTTCAGAGCGCGTGTGTGGATTGGGCGGTAGAATTAGGTGCTGGAGTTGGGAACGTGAGAGCGACAGCTGCTCGAGGGACAGAGGAAGAGACAGGAGGACTGGGGCAGGGCTGAGGCTCACGACCGTTCCAGCGCTACACTATTGCAGTCGGACCGGGTCGCTGCGGTGGGGGGCGGACGAAAGGAAGTGACCCGCTGGGAGACGACCGACGGGGCGGGGCGCAGGGACGGGGATCGGGGCGGGCGGGGGGCGGCAAGGGAGGGTCGTGGAGCGGGTGCTGGTGGGAGCGGAAGATGGCCTGTGCGTGCGGCTGCCGTCGATTTCCATTAGCTCGGCGTTGGAACACGGGCTGTTTGGCTGGAGCTGGCAAATCACACCTGCCGAGAAGCGCTCGGCACCGGCGCGTCTGCACAGTGCACAGTGGATACCTGCACCGCTGCACCGTGCACGGTCAGCAGGTACAGCTGTGGTGCACAGCAGCTGTGCGGGCTTTCCCGGTGACCACTGCGGTGACGCGGCCGGCCGTCTGGTGGCAGATAGTTGGCCGCGCTGATCTAACTGAAGCCCCCTGTGTTCGGCCAGGGGCAGGTGTTTGGCCCCAAACCGGGGTACCTTTGGCTCCGTGACATGCGGCTTCCAAAAAATGTCTGCGCTGGTATGGACTTGGGGATCCTCAGCCGATAAGAGTCACTGAATAGAAAGGTCAGTGCTGGTCAGCTGAAGGTCAAAGCCCGTCAGGTGAGGTCACAGCCGGTCAGCTGAGGTCACAGCCTGGTCGCTGAGGTCACAGCCGGGGATAGCTGAGGTGACAGCCCGGTCGCTTGAGGTCACAGTCCGGTGCAGCTGAGTAAAGTGCCGGTCAGCTGAGGTCACAGTCCGCAGCTGAAGCGTCAGTGCCGTCAGCTGAGGTGTGCCGTAGCTGAGGTACAGCCCGGTCAGCTGAGGTCACAGCCCGGTCAGCTGAGGTCACAGCCCGGTCAGGCTGAGGTACAGCCTGGTCAGCTGAGGTCACACGTTCCCGGTCCAGCTGAGGTTCACACCGGGCAGCTGAGGTGACAGCCCGGTCAAGCTGAGGTCACACGTCCGGTTCCGCTGAGGTCAGTGCCGGTCAGTGGGTCACAGCCCGGGTCAGCTGAGGTGACAAGGCCCGGTTCAGCTGAGTCACAGTCCGGTCCAGCTGGGTCAGTGCCGGTCAGCTTGAGGTCACAGCCGTCGCTGAGGTCAAGCCCGGTCAGCTGAAGGTCACAGCCCGGTCAGCATGACGGTCACAGCCTGGTCAGCTGAGGTCACAGCGGGTCAGCTGGGGACAGCCGGTCAGCTGGAGGTCAAGTCGGCTCAGCTGAGTCAGTGCCGGTCAGCTGAGGTCACAGTCCGGGTCAGCTGAGGTCACAGCCGGGTCAGCTGAGGTCACAGCCCGGGTCAGCTGAGGTCACAGCCTGGTGCAGCTGAGGTCAAGCCGGGTCAGCTGAGGTCACAGTCCGGTCAGCTGAGGTCAGGTCAGCCGCTGGCTTGGTTCATAGCCGAGCCAGGAGCTGAGGAACTACATGACCCCATTACTGACCGCCTCCCCCCCCCCTGCTGACCCTCGGCCGTCCCTCGGCGACCGACCGCTTCGGTTTGTATGTGTACACCGCACGGTGGGGCCGAGCGGATATACTATACGGCCCTGACGACACGACACCCGTCATACTGAGGACCACCGGGCACCGGGCGGGGTCGACCGGAATCATACTGAGGTCCACCGGGCACCGGGCGGGGTCGACCGGAATCAACCAGCGGCCAGAGAGAGAGAAGGGGGCGGCGCCGGTGACAGGGTGGCGGGTAGGTGGCGCAGGAGAACAGGCATCAGTGTCCTGTTATAGGGCCTGTTTCCGTGGCGCCTCTAACCTCCTCTAACCTCCTAAGTTGCCCCAATTGCAACTGCTCTGTCATATGTGTTCAATGATACGACTGGAGCAGGTGGGAGCAACTAGGAGGAGGTTAGAGTTGCGGCGGGAACAGGCCCATAGTAATTCCCTAAATCGGTTGTTAAAGACATCCGCTGCAGTCTTAAGACGGTGTGAATGAACGATCAGGCGGGGGTGTTGCGCGACATCGTGCTGGGAATACCACCAAGTGACTGCGAGCATCACATGCAGGCCTAACAAACCTAGGCTTGGCGAGGGAGGTTGCGTCACTTGTCAGTCCCTGAAAAGACCGATTCGGACGAAAAGAAATGCACGAAAGCCACCCTACGCGGTGGTGATGGCGTTTTCTGTAGTGACGGCCGGTCGTCCACCGCCAATGGTGGGAGGGTAGAGGGCCGAGGTGGGGGGTGGGTAGAGGAGGTGAGAGGTATGAGGGGCAGGGGTGAGGGGTCATCTACGCGCTGCAGGTCGTCTGTCAGTTCAGAATGAGGGCAATCGGTCGGCGGCGCGCCTCCGTGCGCCCTTGAGATCTGTAGTAACAGCCTTCTCTGATGGTATTACAAGCGGTGCACCGTCTCTGATGGTATGACGAGCGGTGCAGGAAGGCGAGGACGGACTGGACAGCCAAACGGCCTGGGTCTGGCCGGCCGGCCTGCAGTGCAGTGGCCACTGTCATTGAGAAGAAGCCACAGATCTACAAAGAGGGCAGTTAACACTATGTGCGGCTGATATACATAACGGTTATGTCGAAAATATGTCGGGACGGATTATTATGTAATTATTATTATTGTGACTTGCTGTTTGGTTGTCGATAAAGACTGGGTTTTGTTGGTCGTAGATTCGATGGTTCTGTTGGATGAGAGTGGCCGCTGCCGGGGCTTGTTTCGCTGCTCAATGTCAGTCAGGCAGTAGTCGCGCTCGTCTGTCTGTCTCTGCGTGTCTGTGTCTGTGTGTCTGTGTCTGTGTTGTCTGTGTGTCTGTGTGTCTGTGTGTCTGTGTGTCTGTGTGTCTGTGTCTGTGTCTGTGTCTGTGTCTGTGTCTGTGTCGGCTGTCCGTTGAATCAGAGCCGCCGTCCGCCCCCTCTGTAGGTCACCAGGTTCCCCCTCTGTAGGTCACCAGGTTCCCCTTCTGTAGGTCACCAGGTTCCCCCAGGTTCCCCCTCTGTAGGTCACCAGGTTCCCCCTCTGTAGGTCACCAGGTTCCCCCTCTGTAGGTCACCAGGTCGACTGACTCCCTCCAGCCCGCTGCCCGGGTCACCGGGTCCAATGCATCGGTGATGGACAATGGACATGTTCACTACAACCCGTACGCTGTTTTCGGGTCAGTGAGTGATGTGTAGCCGCGTATAGAGAACGCGATTTATGATGAAACCCGACGCATACAATTATCTGCAGTATCATGGATTGAAAGGGATGTTTTCCTGCTATGACTTTAAATCATGTGGCATTTTACAGGGCTAAAGGTTATGGTTTGACTATTGTCCGGGTCATGCGTGTTAGCCTGTTACTGGACGTCAGGATGGCCGGTTTCAGCTAACCATATGTTCGCATGGGGCTTGGGATGGGCTGCCATGCATGTGCAATGTGCATTGTATAGAGAATACCTAGTGCGGCCGTGCAGTCCTTTTTTGCTGTAGTGGGCTTGTGTTGTATTCAGATAGAAGCATTTGCTCAATTCTGTGCACCTTGACATGTATATAAATGTATACTCAGTAGTCTCAGTACTCACTTAGTTCTGAAAGAGTGTCAAGGTTATTTATTTTTCAGTCCAAGAACGAGGCTCTTTTTAATAATTACGATTGATATCGATCATTGCATTCCATGACAGTGGCAGATCCAGAAAATCTTCAAGGAGGGGGCCATCAATTGCAGTGGTGCCCCTACCTATACCCAAATCTGAAGAATCGACGGATTTGGTCCATCTATATTTTTAGGGTGGCCCCTATTTCAGCATTTTTTTTTTAAATTTGCCAAATGTTTAGGACCCTCAGGTCCGCAAAGTGCCCCCCTCAGCCGGCCAGGGCCGCCTCAAGCTCGAGGCCCAAGGGGGGGGGCATGCCCCCATGTCCCACCTCTGGATCGCGCCACTGTTTCATGATCTATTTTGTTGTTGTGGGAAGCCGTGGACTTGCGACCTTTCGCAGTTTGTTTTTCAGCCTCCAGCGGTGTCAGGGGACCCAGAACGGGCGGTTTTGGATATTTTTTTTTTTGGGGGGGGGGCGAATTTCCCAAAAGTCTCACATAATTTTGAAAACTCATCGGATTTTGCTTGCTTATGCATCATAACTGATTGTAAACAAGCTTTTCTTTGTAAATCAAAGTTGCTTGGATTTTCTATTATCCCAGGAAATGTGTCAAATTTGCGCTGATTTCAGGTGGCTTGGGGAGGTATGTCCCCGTGCCTCCCCCTTCCCCCTCTGGATCCGCCCATGAGCGGTGTCACCCCGCTGGCATCGCTGCAATGCTACAGCCGGTGACATTATCTCGAGCTGACCTGTGATTAGGTGACATTATCTCGAGCTGACCTGTGATTAACGCCCTGCCTCTGCCTCGTCGGCTGCCGACGCCATTGTCATCAAATTGACATCCAATTAACCTCTGTGGACGCCACATAACGACAGGTGTTGCGGCGCCGTTAACCCCCAAACCATCATCATTATCATCATAACTGACCTCACCTTCACCTGCATACCAGTGACAAACAACGGAGGTGATTTCCTGATCTGTTACCTGGTATTACCTGCCGAACCTGGTATTATCTGCCTATAGTGTCTGTGTCTTAGTGTCTTTCTAGGCGGGCGGGCGCGCCAAGTGACCATAAGTATTCGGTGCCCCCCAAATATCATCACCATAGGCGGGCGGGCAGCAACTTCCCCGCTACTACTCGCTCGCCCCTGGCACGTTCCCCCTACTTATCGCCACCCCTGGCGATAAGTAGTACTACTTGTACTACTACTACTACTACTTGCTCGCCCCTGGTACGCCTACCTACTTCTCGCTTGCCCTTGGCACGCCCCCTACTTCTCGCTCGCTCCTGTCACGCCGGTGGCTCCGTGTTAGCCTTGGTACCACTGCCTGGTCTGGCCCCGCATTCTTTGAACATCCGCGGCGGTCGTCGGTCGAACCCGATGACGGCCGGCCCGGGAGCGTCGAATGCTGCCAACGGCATCGACGCGACGCTGAGGATAGGGGCGTCTGCGTGTGACGTACGCACGGTTACTCGAGGTGGAGGAAGAGGTATATAATATATATCCTAAGTTGTGTCTGTTAAACGGGGGAGGTGTGTGGGGGAGGGGAGGGGAGGGGTGGCGACAGGAGCGGTGTAGGTATGATGTATCTGCCGGAGAGATCGTTAAGGTGTGGGTGTGATCGATTCATCACAGGGACCGGAGTGGCGCAAAGGTGATCTATTTGTCAGAGAGGGATAGGTGAGATGGAGGTGTGGGTACATCCGCCGGAGCCGTGCTTGTTAACAAAGGTGATCTATTTGTCAGAGAGGGATAGGTGAGATGTAGGTGTGGTACATCCGTCGGAGCCGTGCTTGTTAACAAAGGTGATTGATTGGTTAGATGTATTTGTGAGATATCAGAGGAATCGAACCGGTGAGGGTCCGGAGGTGTTATTTGTCCTAGATGTTCGGTGATGATCGATATGGTCATACAGGTCGTGCGGTGACGGCTATTGGTCTCCTGAATACGTTTTATGCTCGATTATGGTGATAATGACTATTGTTTATCGTCACCTGTTGTTTCCTGAGCTGGCCAGATGATCTTCAAATCCATGATGGAAATGGTAAAATTATGCCTTTCCCACTCACTGTCTCTATTGCCCGTCATTAAACGTCCTGGAGATTGGAATTTCTACGCAATTATCATTATCTTCTGCCTAGTATCTTTTAATTATAGTACAACTGTGTTGAACTCATATAGTGTCATTCCGTGTCCGACTGTTTCAGATAATGTCAAACTGTCAAAATCTATAGGTGTCAGTTGGAAAGCGCGTCGATCGACTTACCTGCCAAGTGTCTCAGTTAACTGACTGACAGTCTGTTTTGAAGTCAGCCGACCAGTCAGCATTTCCGACGTGGTACTACCATCGGATGTTTTTAGTGTATACTGGCTTTGACGGATCATAACCCGCGCCCTTTTGGCCCTCTGTAACTTGCGCCCTGGTGGCCCTCCGAGCCACATTCGCCCTGGTGGTGGCGGGGGGGGGGGTCAAAATGACCCCTCTTACTTGAAAGCTCAAGTGTCTAAAAAGACGCGGAAACAAGCGTTCGAAAGGTCTCGTCATGGTTCTTCGATGTTACTAGAGTATTTTTGTGCTCGGTCAATATTGAGTCGATGTTCCCCCATCAGGGGAACCACGACCCCAGGGGACCCCAAACGATGTATTTGTCTAATTTCGATTTTGACCCCACAGTAATGCTCGATCACATTGCCGGCTACTAGTAATTCAATCTGGCATACCAAGCGATGTACCGGAAGCACGTACAGTGCAGAACAAAAATGTGCTGCCCACTTCATTGACACCTCCGGTATTTCTGTCGGTGCTGCACACAGTGGAATCCAATACAACTTTGTATGCCCTCGCCCCTGATACCGGGGGCGAGGGCTATAGTAAAATGATTCCACTGTGTGCAGCACCGACGGACCCGCCGGTGGTGTCGATGAAGTGGATAGAACATTTGTTCTGCACTGCGCACGGTTAGGAATCTCTCAGCTGTTATTATGCCGCACGTGCTGTCCGTTCCTCTTCGTTTGCTGGACTGATTGGTGCTGCTCTTCATTTTTTATGATTACCTTAGTCAGGTAGTCTCATCAGGCGAACTTTTGCGAGACCCTTCAAAATGTTACCTGTTCGTCCTGTCGTGGCTGAAGTTTACCATTCAGAGAAGCTGCTCGTGTAATTAGTAGTTATCGTCCAGCAACTTGGTTGCTGGACGATCCTGTCGGGCTCCCTCCGCGGCTTATTTTTGAGCGCGTGAACTGCGCTCTCGCATCGCCATTCCAGTGACGCCCGGTATTGGACGGTTTCGTGTAGGGAGCACGATCGGAGACTGTCCTGGCCTGCGATCGTGCCCTCTGGTCCCCCACTCCCGGTCACGTATCGCTTGTCTTCACCTTCAATCTCACTCCACGCCGATGGGCGACGTTCTAATCTTAACGGGAATGTCCAATGCGTCTTGAGAATCGCACCGCCTCGTGCAAAGTTTAATCAAAGCAAAGGGATGGACATAGAGATGGATGAACTGAATCACCTTGTTTTGAATGTAATGTGTCGATACGGATTCCAGCCGTCCGTGTGCGTGAGAGCGGATGTCTCTACCGGGGCGCCATCTATATCATGCAGGTGGCGCTGCACCATCTATATCATGCAGGTGGCGCTGCAGTCGACATCCCGACGGTTGGGATGGGACACTAAGCAAGCTGTTGATCATCGTTCTGACTTTTGAGCTATGTTCTTTACCCGAACCCGCACTTATTACCTGTGTCCTGCAGCACGCCATCTTCGGTACTAACTATGCCATTTTTTGTCCAGATTTTGGTGCTGAATGACCCGACTGTGACTAGTGACATTTGTGGGACGGATTATGAGTTGTTCTCTCACATTGCTGGGTTGCCACAGCTGATAAGTGACTGTTTTCCAAATGTATTTTTTATATTTTTACATCATCTTACGTATCATGATCATGTCTTGGATATGAACTTATGCGTAGCAGCTGTTAAAGCCGCCGTTTACAGCTTGTCTTTGATGATGCTAGCGCCTCTCACAGCAATAGTATGAAAGCATAGTTCATGGGATGGTCGCCAGATGGCCAATATCTCGTGTGGTCTGCTGGTGGGAAGCCTTGCATGTACGGAAGTAGATTGGCAACTGAAATTGCATATATCATCTCGCGAATTAAATAAGGCGTGCGACGGTTGTTCAATGCTATGATTATGTTCTTATTGCTTGTGGATGGCTAACGTTGGAAATGGCTGGTACCGAATTAATCGGCTTCATTTCCGGACACCGGCGAATCGCCGACGGCAAAACGCATTCAATCCTGTCATTCATTCATTGGTTGCCTTGTACTTTTTTACGTTTAAATGCTGTCAAATCCGTTTTGAACAGGTCGAATGAAATTGAATGCGTTTTATGGAACGAATATCATTTATCACATAATTTTGTATTTAATTTAAAAGGCAATATTTTGTTTTGTTTGACTTGTGAAGACTGAAGCAAACCAATAGGAAGGACATTTGTATTGTTGTAAGTTCGGCTCAGATAGCGCTTCGTATGCAGGGGCTTCCTCCAATATATTTTCTGGTGAATATATTTAGAATCTTCCCCCATAACCGCGGTACACTGAAATATACTGCGATTTACAACTAGCTTACCAGCTGGTTAAATGGGCAATAAAACATGGACATGACTGCAGGTTTAGCAGATTATGGTAACTAGTTGACAACCTATTTAATCACGCAATCGTTTCATCGGCAAGTTTGAATGCTGATACAAGGCTATTTTCTCTGAACACGATTTCATATTACTATGGAAAATACATTTCCACGTAACTGTTTTAAGCGCTTCGTAAGCCCAGCCACAGCTGTCGACCTTTTAGGCAATCGATTGCTATGTGGTTCTCGGTACTGCTTCCGGCGTCATTATTGCTCCAGTCTCTTGTGGTTTCAGTGCCGGTGCTAAATTGAATCAGGATACCCTGGCGACAGACAGTGCGTGTTTCGTCGGTCCTCTGGGCTGCCGGTAAGTTTCGAGCCCGTTTTTTTGGGGGGGGGGGGGGGTTTGGGGCCCCCTTGCCCCCTTTCCTCCAGGAGAGTGGCTAGTGATGCCGGAGGTTAGGTGGACTGTGGCAGCTTAGAGGCAGTTTGGTGCTGCCTGCTCCCGGAGATGGCATGTCATCCGGGCCAGGTGGGCTGGTGCAGTTTAGAGCCAGTTTTGGTGCTGCTCCTCCCGGGAGAAATTGGCATGTCATCCGGAGGCCAGGTGGGCTGGTGCAGTTTACGAGCCAGTTTGGTGCTGCTCCTCTCCCGGGAGAATGGGCAAATGTTCATCCGGAGGCCAGGTGGGCTGGTGGCAGTTTAGAGCCAGTTTGGTGCTGCTCCTCCCGGGAGATGGCATGTCATCCGGAGGCCAGGTGGGCTGGTGGCAGTTTAGAGCCAGTTTGGTGCTGCTCCTCCCGGAGATGACAGTGATCTTTGGAGGCCTAGGCTGGGCTGGTGGCAGTTTAGAGCCAGGTTTGGTGCTGCTCCTCCTCAGGAAGATTGGCATGTCCATCCGGAGGCTAGGTGGACTGGTGGCAGCTTAGAGTGCCAGTTTGGTGGCTTGCTCTTTCCTCCCAGGAGATGCAATGTCATCCGGAGGCAGGTGGGCTGGTGGCAGTTTAGAGCCAGTTTGGTGCTGCTCCTCCCAGGAGATGCATGTCATCCGGAGGCCAGGTGGCTGGTGGCAGCTTAGAGCCAGTTTGGAGCTGCTCCTCGACCGGGAGGATGGCAGTGATACCGGGCCAGGTGGCGCCTGGATGGCAGCGTTAGAGCTAGTTTGGTGGCTGCTCCTCCCAGGAGATGCATGTCTTCGCGGAGGCAGGTGGGCTGGTGGCAGTTTAGAGCCAGGTTTGGTGCTGCCTCTCCAGGAGATGCCATGTTCAATCCGGAGGTCCAGGTGGGCTGGTGGCAGCTTAGAGCCAGTTTGGAGCTGCCCTCCGGGAGGTTGGCATGGATTCCGGAGGCCAGGTGGGCTGGTGGCAAAGCTTAAGAGCCAGTTTGGGAGGCTGCTCCTCCGGGAGGTGGCAGTGATCCGGAGGCCAGGTGGGGGTGGTGGCAGCTTAGAGCCAGTTTGGTGGGCTGCTCCTCCAGAGATGCATGTCATCGGAGGCCAGGTGGGCTTGGTGGGCAGTTTAGAGCCAGTTTGGGTGCTGCTCCTCCCGGGAGGTGGCAGTGATCCTGGAGGCTAGGTGGGCTGGTGGCAGTTTAGAGCGCAGTTTGGTGCTGCTCCTCCAGGATAGATGGCATGTCATCGCGGAGGCCAGGTGGGCTGGTTGGGCAGCTTAGAGCAGTTTTTGGTGCTGCTCCTCCCGGGAGATGGCAAGTGAGTCTGGAGGCTAGGGGGCTGGTGGCAGTTTAGAGCCAGTTTGGGTGCTGCTCTCCGGCAGGAGATGAATGTCATTCCGGAGGCCAGGTGGGCTGGTGGCAGTTTAGAGCCAGTTTGGTGCTGCTCCTCCCAGGAGATGGCATGTCATCCGGAGGCTAGGTGGGCTGCCGGCTGGCTGCGAACCAGCGCAAACCGGTCCCGGCGAGCGCGGGGTTATCGACGACCCATCCGTCGTGTGATCCGACCCGGTTGTCATATGTAGGAAGTCAGGAAGTCCGCACGATCACGGCACTGTAGTGTCACACACGCTGGGCAGACGAAATCGACAAAGTTACAACACATGCAAAAACTCTCACGCTGTGAAACGCGTCACATCGCTCGCTTCCACATTTAGAATGTAAAAGCCATCTGTAGCGTTTGATGTTGACCATTGACAGTGAGTGCAGTCTGCTCTGTTCAGGCCGTTATTGTATTGTTAACACAGGCGGAAATGAAAGCTGCGACATCGTTTCTGATTTACAGAGCCGTATGCGCTGTCACATTTTGGGACGGGCCGGTTATTGAGACCGTTAAGTCCCACCAACAAGCACCTATCATTGATTACCGGTCAACGTTAGTGACACATCTGTCTTGTTTGAGGTGTTCTGAACCGCATACTTTTCCCGTCTGTGCTGAGTGCAATATTGTAACTCAGGATATGTAACTTGTAAGGGACCTTTGCGGTGTCAAAAATATTTGCGAAGGGTGCTCATTTGATATATAACTTTCCTCTTATGATTGTGGCTTAAGCATGTTCGACGCCACGACGCGGGAGGGGGAGGGGAGGGGCATCTGCTCTCCAGCTGGCCACCCCTCCCCGTGGCGTCGCCGACGGAGTAGGTGTGTGTGGGGGGGGGGGAGCTGGTCTCCGCAGTTGCTCTCCGAGTTTCTAGGCTCTTTCTCGGCCGACCTTTGTCTCCGGGGGCGGAGGAGGGCCCTCCTCATCCATTCGACTGAGGGCGTCATCATCTGTCATTTACGATCCGTAGTCGTACGTCATCAACTTCCACACCTCGTATGCAGCACCATCCCATAGGCGTGTGCTCCTCTTGAGCTTGCCCATAAGGAGTGCGACTGCAGATTATGGAAGTCGCAAGATCTGGATAGCACATGTTTTGCTGTGCATCAGATGCCGAGTCCTTGGACTGTGGAGTAAAACATACCAGCTTTTAAAATAGAACTGTGTCATGATATAAGGCTTCTGCCATTTGTCACAGCTTGCCTCAAGTAATTGAAGGGAACGCGCTTATATTATAAATATATTCATGAGTGGTGCATGGACATTGCCATTTATCTCAAAGAGTCAATGTTCGAACCTATTTGAATTTCGAACATTATATGTGGACAGGCCAGTCATATATTTACATATTAATGCTACTTATTTTCGCAGCTTTAGGTATCTGATATCGTCTGGAAATCAGTTTGCGACCTAACACTGTGACACACTCGTAACCGGGCTGCTCCGGGGCCGTCTTCATGACCGGGCTGCTCCGGGTCCGTCTGCGTGTGGTGCTTCCCCGCAGTATCCGGCGGCTGTGGTGACCCATACAGAGGCCACGTTTCCATCACTAGGTTATCCTGATATCCCCTCGTGTTAACTTCTGTAATTTTATCACTACTCAAAGGAAATCCAAATTGGCCGGCTGCGTGTATTTGCTCCATTCATACCTGACGGTAAATTTGTATTTCCTTTGTGCGGTGACAAAATTACAGAAGTTATCACAAGGGGAAATCCGGATTACCTTGAGTCAAGACTCAAAGAACCTGGCCACTGCTGGCCAAACACCCCTCGTACCGGCTGTGGCGTGGCCTGGCAGTGGGTCAGACCCGGCGGTGCCTGGCCGGTCGGAGACGCTGCCGCCGCCGCTGCCGCAGCCACTGCCATATAAGGACAGCGCGGCTGGGTCGCTGCCGGCGCGGCCCAGCCGCTTGCTCTGCCCCTCTCTCTCCCTGAGCCGCCGCCAGCCGAGGGGCTGCATTGTCGTGCCCAGACAGAGAGCTGCTCTCGGATGTCTGGACGGAGAGATACTGCGCGGTATGCTGGCGAGACGCAGCGGCCACGGCCAGCTGCTATTGTTGGGTCGGCCAGGCATTCAGGAGCGGGCCACAGCGGCGGTGCTGGAGACTCCAAATGTTGTAGTTTGTGGAGGCACACCGGTCTGCCCACGGGGGCTCATGCCCACACGCAGCGCTGAGCGGTATCAGCGGTTGCGGTGTCAGCAGGATCGTCGACAGCGGCGACGGCAGGGAAGGGGCGGTGGCGAGTTGCAACGCGCAACGTGCGATTCACTGCGTCGTGTCCACTAGCCGGCGCCGCCACTTGATCCCACTCACTGTTGTAATAGCCGGGCAGCGCGGTGGAGAGAGAGGGGCAGGTGGACCGTGGCGGCGGCGGCGGCGGCGCGGCGGCCTTCACCTGCTAACGCCGGCAGTCGGCACGGTCACGGGTCAGTGGGACGAGCGGGAACGGGGAGAGAGGCAGATGCGGGATGCTTGCGTGAGATAGTTTAGACGACCGGCCGCGTTTGGGTTCACAGTCTGGGGAACGCAGTCACACAGGTCACAGTCACACTTACGTCTTGCGAATAACTCTGGAAAATCTTGAAATGCTCGAGCCGAGCTCTGCCACCAGCAACCAGCAGGTAGGTAAATTGGCTCTGCTGGTGTCAGCGCAGCGGTACCGTTGTCACTTTGAGCCCAGACGACCCCGGTGCCACCGGCAAT
>VOPJ01007400.1:20000-23273 GCA_014673585.1 Semibalanus balanoides
ATCATGAGGCATGTATCCGCCGGCAGCTGAGTATCGCGCTTTATTCCCCGTTTCAGGACATGCACATGTTAATTGGGGTCATATTTCACCAGTCGTATTTGCATGAGACTCGTTTGCGGTTTATGCGGGATGTAATGTTCATTTGATGCCGGCACAGCCCGCGGCGACCGGCGCTGCAGCCATGCACCAACTCTGAGAGCTGGCATCAGCACACGACTTGTGATGACTTATTTTTGTAGTCGACTCGAGTCTGACTTAACAGCTAAACAATTGACTCAACTCTTGACTCAA
This sequence comes from Semibalanus balanoides, assembly GCA_014673585.1. Lineage (NCBI taxonomy): Eukaryota > Metazoa > Arthropoda > Thecostraca > Balanomorpha > Balanidae > Semibalanus > Semibalanus balanoides. The sequence continues at coordinate 20,292 of VOPJ01007400.1, forward strand.
TTGCTGTTAAAAATAATCAGCTCGATTCTAGACTCAATTACTGTTTTTTAATTTGATCTTTACTCAAGTGTTGTTTTAAACAAATTGAATGGACTCGACTCTTGACTAATTTTTTATTAATTTAATCGACCCGACTCATGGCTCATCCAAAAATGACCGACTCATGAGTCGATTAATGCCTCAACGAGTCGGTTAAAAGTCTGGTCAGCACTGACTAGGTGCCTGTCAGTCAGTCAGTCAGTCAGTTAGTCAGTTAGTCGTTTGTCGACGACCGACATTCTTCTCACCGCCACGCGCTAGTTCCTCCTTCGGTGCACTGCCCTATCCTGTGTAGTGTTGGGATGCTTCTTATCCGGCTCAGGTCTCGGCTCAGGTTTAAAGGGAAATAATGTCTTTTTCCCCACACAAAGTGGAGTTATTACTTGAAATCGACAGACGAGACTAAGATATATTGTAAATTCATCCACTTTGCATACAAAACATCCTACCGAAAGATATTTGAAGTTAAAGTTGATAAGCGTTCCACACTTTTAACCCTCGCCCTGGTGTGGGGGTCATTTTGCCCTCTCCTGCGTTTTTTTTTAACGGAATAGTAGACAAATGGCGACGCGCAGCGCCGCCACATTTTGTGCATCTGTTCAGGCATCAATCACCCACACTTTTTTAAAGTTTGACCTCAGGTCATCACAGGTCAGGTCACCAGATCACGTCAAGTAACCTTACCTTCCCAAATGTTTGTGATCGTGCCAAAGCCACAGTCTTTGTCTGACATATTTGAAATTTGCAGAATTTCATATGGTTATAAGTACCTACAACTGGTGCTTCTCGTTTTTTTTTGCATCGGTGACCTAAAGTCATTTCAATTGCATGACCTTCCCATTATAAGTGAACGAGAAAATATATCACCAAATGCTTCCTGGTACAGGAAATAATGCAATCGGTCAGGCCCAAATGGCAGTCAGAATCATGACTATTTTAGCTAATATTCATGACCGCAGGTGCAATTGTTGTTCAGTTATGCAAGGTCATATGAGGTCATCAGCAATGTTTTGCTAATAACTCTTAATATAATACAGATAAAGACGAGCGGACGACACCACAGTTTGTCTTGTCGAGCTGCGTTTCCCCATTTGCAACATGACCTCCCTGGGTCACCAAATGACCTTGACCTGAGGTGAAGTTTTGAAGTTGACCTAACCAGATCACCATTATAATGTCTTAAAGCGCCTCGACGAGACAAAGACGATGGTGTTTAATTTATTGCTCTATCTTTATCAGGTAAAAAGTTATTATCATTTTTTTTAACCAAAAATGACATTTTTGACCTTTGATGACCTCTGGAGCCTAAACTATTAACCTGAGCTAAAATTTGATGACATCGATGTGGATCGCGTTTTTAAAGAGCTATTCATTTTTCTTCTGTTTGTTCCTAGCTATCATATTTCCTGAGATATTTGGGGTTGTTCGAAGTCAAGGTCAAACTGAAAACTTGACGTTTGATGACCTCTGGTGACCTCAATATTTGCCTGAGCCAAAAATATCCAAAGTAACTTAGAATTTCCATGTCAAGAGCTTTCAAACGTTTTCTTTCTGCGTCCTTCTAGCCCCTTTAGTTTTCGAGTTAGACGGGGAGGGTCGTTTTGCCCCCCTCACCATGGCGAAGTTGTCTCGGAGGCCCACCGGGGTGCGGGGACGACCGATACTTGGCAAGTGCTTTCGGTCCTCATCAAATTGCGGGCTTTTCCCGTATTGCTTTTTACGCAGTGAGTGGAAATATAGGTATTTTGCGTTCTGCTTCTTTTGATTATATGCCTGTCGATCCTCTTCAGTTAACAGCCATTGCATTAAAAAAGTTAACCAAATTGCAGTTAACGTACGATAAATGATGTAACACAACGGCAAAAACGCGATGCATACATGCCACAAGCGTATGCACACAAACGGCCGCCCTTAGTTATGGTACTGTGGTTTGAAAATTTGCTTCGTACATTTCAACATTAGGAATTTGTATTGTTTTGTTTCTGGCTGTATATAACACTATCCTGTATATTATCATGCAAAATAATAATTTTCCAAAAAATCGTCAAACAAAAACACAAACTGGCAATGAAATCGGAAGCTCACGTATGCACATGAACAGTGATCTATTTAGTATCGGCGATTTGTTTCATTAACCAATCAGGGGCGTTGTCAGTTGTCACGGTTCTTGCCGCTTTTACTTCATTTCTGTCTTTATGACTTGTTCACACTGTGTATCTATGCATGCAATTTCTCTCCCATCCCAATTTCAAGTGCGAACTTTATTTTTGCGTGTGTGTGTGGAAAAAGGTCACTACTTATCTTCAAGCACCGGTGTCTCCGGCCTCCAGACCCCAGTCCTGTCCAGTGTCCTGTCACATTGGAGTTCAGTGAGGTGCAGACCAGCCGCCGCCCGCCGCTTATCCCGGCCGGGTCACGAGCTTGACGGCGTTTCATCAGATGAGTGGCGGGATGAGCTTTTCATTAGATGGATGGGCGGGTCGGCCTGTGCCTCTGCTGGCCTCGAGAGGCGTGTTAGTGGAGCCGATCGCCACTCTCGTAATGCCGGTGATCGCGCCGGCCGCGGGTTGTACTCCCGAGTGGTCCGCCACGCCGCCTGGAAGGTGCGGTGGCTGAAGCGCTGCACTGGAGCGCAACAACATTGCCGCCGCCACAACACCAGGAACTATATTGTGTGCCGATGAAAATGTGTTGTGCAACGTGGCGTATTTTTCGAGAAAGACTATGCGGTTTTCTGCTCTGTTTGTGAATAATTTCCATACTTTGTAAATGTCGCTGCGACCATGTCGCTTTTGAACCCTTGCTCAGCGTTCCGAAACCCCAAATTGAAACTTATCGAGTTTAAAATGAATTCCAGTGACGTCATGTCAGTTAATGACTAACGTCATCCGCGTCAGACGGCGTCCTTCGCGTCATCGGGCGGCGCGAACCCTGAACAAAAAC
>VOPJ01007404.1:0-23605 GCA_014673585.1 Semibalanus balanoides
AGACTAGCTTAACATGTTATCCGTCTAAAAGCTAATATTTATGAAGCGAGTAGGCCCTGGGGCCAGCCTAGGAGAGCCTCTGCCAGACACTTAATGGGAGTCATTTTCCTATTTTCCAAATTTATGTAAGCAATTGCGAAACTCGTGTCATGCCGCGAAGCAGTGCGATTTTTTTAGTTTTCCACTGTGAATAGCTGGATTTTGACTGCTGCAAAAACAATTTTTACAATAAATTGTTAACGTTTTTTAGGGGATAGGGGGGAAATATATGTTGGTCCCCTCTTCAAGGCTGTTAGGACTTAGGGGGGCATGGTCTGGTTGTCCCCTGGATTCGCTAGTGGGGTCGGCTCGTGAGAAAATCCCATTCTATCGTGTGAATTTATTTTGCTAAGGGAGGAGGGCATGGCACCCGTTCCCACTTGGCTACGTCCCTGCATAACATCAAGTTAACAGTTTATTACAAGAGTCCAAAGATATCAGGACTTATCACGACACATAATCTGTCCAGAGTCAATCCCCGGCTCAAAGCAATGAACATGGTGTACGAGTTTAAATGCCCCTTTATCTGTCCAGAGTCAATCCCCAGCTCAAAGCAATGAACATGGTGCACGAGTTTAAATGCCCCTTTATCGTTTTTCTACAAAAAATTGCATGACATGACGTCATATAACTGTCATTATGTCCCCAAGTATACTGCATTATTTTCAGTTTAATTTCATGAAAAGATGTATAACTGATGGCGCAAAAGGTACTGCAAAAAATAGACGTCGCTGTCATAGTTTTCAAGTTATTGAGAAAATTTGGGAGTGTGGGGGGAACGGATTTACCTCCCCAGCGCCGCGCGTGTTAATCGAGCGAAATGCAACTCATCGCACGTCATGAGATCATTTGGGACTACAATATCTCCGATTTTCCTTATTGGTGACCCATGGTCAAGTTATTATCGTGACTTTTTCGATGAAACCCTATAGGGAGAAAAGAAAACGCATATTTCTCAGTTGTAAAGGGATACATTTAGCTGTCCATGCTTGCTCTAGTCACTAGTTTTAGCCAGATGCTTGACCTGGCCAGGTCCAGTATCACGCCTTTGCTAGCACCGGACCTCTACCTCGATCGGGCCTGACCAAACTGGGCCCCTATCAGGAACGGGCCGTAGCAAGAATCTGCAATGACCGAACCCTGTTGTGACCAGGCTCTTGTCCTAACCGGGCCCCATATCACGCCTCTCCTAGAACCGGGATCCTGTCTCGATCGGGCCCCTACTAGGTACGGCCCCTACCAGTGACGGACCCGTATCCAGGATTTGCAAGGAGCTGGCCCTGTCGTGACCTGGCCCTGGTCCTGACCGGGCCCCATATCACGCAGTTGCCAGCACCGGGCCCCTGCCTCGATCGGGCTTGACCAAGACCGGGCCCCTACCAGAAACGGGCCTGCATAACCAATATGCAAGAACCGGGCACTCATCCTGACCAGGCCCCAATCACGCCTTTGCCAGCATCGGGCCCCTGCCTCGATCAGACCAGACCAAGACCGGGCCCCTACTAGAAAAGGGCCGGCATCAAGAAAATGCAGGGACCGGGCACTGTTGTGACCGGGTCCTCGTCCTGACGGGCCCCATGCCACGCCTCTGACAGCACCAGGCTCTTGCCTCGATCGGGCCTGACCAAGACCGGACCCCTACCGTAAACGAGCCCGCATCAAGAAATCGCAATGACCGGGCCCTCGTCCTGACCGGGCTCCATATCACGCTTTTGTCAGCACCAGGCCCCTGTCTCGATCGGACATGACCCAGAACGGGCCCTACCAGAAAGGGGCTCTCATCAAGAATATGCAAGGACCGGGCCCTCGTCCTGGCCGGGACCCATGCCACGCCTCTGCCAGAATCGGGCCCCTGCCTCGATTGGGACCGACCAGGAACGGGCTCCTACCAGAAACGGGCCCACATCAAGAATATGCAAGGAGCGGGCCCTCGTCCTGACCCCATATCACGCTTCTGCCAGCACGGGGTCTCTGCCTCGATCAGGCCTTACCAAGACCGGGCCCCTGCCAAGTATTGGCCATAATACGGGTCATTTTGCTGGGGGCCCCCTCATAAATTTCGGGGAAGGGGGAGGTCAGCCGACCCTTTGCCACCCCCCTGCGTGCGCCACGGCTTAGAAACAACTAACAAACATAGTCACATTAATCATGGCGTATGGACATGGAGACAAATGATTTAGGAACAGACATCTTTTTCACTCGAAACAATAATCCCTCGAAATTATGTATTCATCAAACTCATTGAAGCTAAGCAAGCATGCTTAACATTATAACCCATCAAATCCAACATACCAAAACAGCAAATAGCGCATACGTCACCCCGGTATCAACATGTCCCACCAACAAGAACAAACACTGTTCATCATTCTTGTACTTCATTTACGTACATGGCTCGCTCAGATTTAAAACTACCCCAGTTAAAGGCGTGCTGCCACAGCTGTAGGTGCATCAATACCATGTTTATGCAATTGGTTGCAATAAATAGAGTGAGTGCACTAGCCGCTAACGATTTATAATATTGGTATACAGTTGCTACCTAGTACTTGTTGTGCAATGCGAGCCGTCACAGTTAAATTGGTGCATCAGACCATCACGAAAGATCAATGGTGTAAACATACGAAGCCACACCAACGACCACACGACAAACTTGTAGGAAATCCATACAAAATCCATAGTGAATCCACAAATAATTCATAGGGAGGAAATCCACAATAAGACTTGCACCTGAGGCGTCAGACTGCTGATATCCCTGATGGAGTGGGGGTCCCTCAGGTGGTGTTTGTGATGGTGACGGAGGTGCCGGCCTCATGCAGCTGACGCGTCAGGCTGTGGATGTCGCTGATGGTGGGAGATGACATGGCCGGTGCAGTGCTTCCCGCCGTCGGCGAGCCCTTGCCGCAGTCGCGGGCGCGCTCATCGGCCGACCGCTGGCGCACCAGCGACGGGTTTGGGATGCTGCGCACGCTCTGGCTCTTGGGCCGCTGTGGTAGAGGCAGCACCGGAAACACGGGCCGGGACGAGGAGGAGGAGGAGGTGGTGCTGGACGGCGCGGGGCGGGACAAGCCAGACAAGGGCGGCACCGCACTGCTGTAGCGCAGACCCAGAGAGGCCGTCTCGATGTGCAGCGGGGAGGACACCGGACAGCCGGGCGACGCAGCCGCAGACCTGGCCGGCACCGGACTGGGCACCACGAACGTGCCGTTGGTGCTGGCGGACGGCGTCTTGGACACTGCTGGCGTCTTGGACACCGCTGGCGGATCGGACACCGCTGGCGTCTTGGACGCCGCTGGCGTCTTGGACGCCGCTGGCGTCTTGGACACTGCTGGCGTCTTGGACACCGCTGGCGGATCGGACACCGCTGGCGGATTGGACGCCGCTGGCGTCTTGGACACTGCTGGCGTCTTGGACGCCGCTGGTGGATTGGAGCGCAGTGTGCTGTTTGCAACACTGCTTTGTTTTGCAGACTGGTTCGTGTGAGTCACAGTGCTTCCTTGCTTCGCCAAGGATGACATGAGGCTTTTCTGTGTCAAAGACTCCACAATCGACATTATTTTGGTGCTGTTTTGCGGTTTTTTTGAGCCGGAGAAAAAGAATATGGTTTTCGATGCAGAGCGTTGGACATCTGGAGTACTAGTCGTTTTCTGAAGGTTGGGTGAGCACCTTTCGGAAAGGTGCTCCTTGGACTTGGAGTCTGCCCTTGGACTTGGAGACTCGCCATGGCTACTGTACAGACTCGTTGCTGTATGTTTGAATGTTTTATGCACGGGACTGGTTGACGATGTCGTTTGCGCCTTTGTAATCTGAGGCGATGATGAAAGAAATGTATTTGTTCCATGCGAAGTGGTCTTAGGGGATTTCCCTTGGTTTTGCTTCGTCTTGACTGATTGTAAAGGCATGGTTGACATCTTAGCAGACGATGGACGACTCACTGGGGTCGTCGGATTCTTAAAGGTTGTCCCTGAGCATATTTCCTCTTTGGTGCTTTGGAAAGATGTTTGAGTATCAGTATCGTTCGTCTTCTTGTGGTACGTTGGCTGCTTGTGGACCGGCTTAGCAGCATCTGTCGCTTTCACTGTCTGTCCTTTGGTTCCTAGACCTTGATGCTTGGGAATTTTCTTTTCCAGGTCTCGTTGACGATGCCCCTTCTCTGTGTGCTTCAGCCTGTTTGCATTGCTGTCGTGGGAAGCAGCACTTGTTTGTTTGACTGCCATCTTGTGCTCTTGACCCATCCGCTCGCGACTGGTACTAGTTGTTGAGTGGTTCTTCTGTTGATCGACGAGCTGACTGGGATCGTTTAATGAGGACTTGGCCTTGTTTCCGGTGTGCTTTGGTGATGAATCAATGACAGCACCAGGGCACCTATCCACTTTGCCGCTGGAACACACATCATCGACTGACAGCACTGGCATACTGTTATCCCGTTGGATCGAAGTTGATGAGCCAGGTTGCGGCTTTGCAGAAGATTTCTGCTTCTGCTCAGAAACGGATAGCGCCGTTTTGGAGACCTTACTTCGGCTTCGACGTGAGAACAGTATTTTTGTCTGTGTCTGTTCCTGGTTGTGTCTATAGCCTCGTGCCTTTCGTTTTTTGTCGATGCGTTCAATGAGCACGGTTGGTGAACCCTTTCGCTGCCTTCACCCCATCACGCATAGACAAGGCCATTTTGGCTGACTCACCCCTGCTCTTTTGATTTGACGTGATGCCGACAGAGTCCGGATTTTTCGCGTACATCATGATCCGGTGGTTTTGTGCTTCTTCCAGCACCACAGGAACCGTTAGAAATGTTTCGCTTCGTGTCTGCCTTTTCGACCGGTCTTTCGCCGATGGCGCTGGCAACGGCCTCAGTAACCGCCTTTGCTGGCTTAGTTGAGCCGGATTTTTCGCGTAAATCACGATCTGTTGGTTTTGTGCTTCTTCCAGCACCACAGGAACCATTGGAAATGTTTCGCTTCGTGTCTGGCTTTTCGACCGGTCTTTCGCCGATGGAGCTGGCAACGGCCTCGGTAACCGCCTTTGTCGGCTTAGTTTGCATTTGTTGACTGGCAGGCTTCTTCTTAGCAGCCTGACCAATGGACGCCGATGCGTCGGTGCGGTCCAGCTTTCTGACTTTGGAAGGACGGCTAGACTCTCGCAGCAGCACGGCTGCCGAACGCTTTACGGGAAGCCTCGTCTTGTGCAGCCGGAAGAGCAGCTCCAGAGGCGCCTCCTGGGAGCAAACGAATCTGAATGTGAGCGATATAAGCATTAACAAAAACGTTTAAGTCCGAATTATCCATGTTTGTAATAGCAGCTCAATAGCAGCTAGCAGCTCTCAACTGTTGGACACATTTGTATATTCTCACCCTGTCCACCAGTTTGACCATGTAGGCAAATCTAGAAGTTTGACGTCCACTTAGGCAGCATTTCGTGTTGGTCGTGAAGCAGCTCCATCTGAGGGCGCGGCGATAGTAAAGTGGTCGGTCCGACACCGGACCCGTCACCGCAGATCAGCTCATTCGACATTTCACTAATGACTGTGTCAGTCCGACACCGACCCGTCACCGCAGATCAGCCATTTCCGAGCATCACAAATGACCCTGCATCGCGGTCCCCACACGTCCTCCACCAGGGCGCTAATCCTGAGTAAAGGCTTACGGCTGCAGCACAGCGCAGCTAGCTAGATAGGCATCTGCGGCCGCCGAACAGGTCGCGAACATTTCGGAGCCGGCCGTGCACGCCGCTTTCGTAAACGCTTCTTGTCATTTAGTGGATCCCTTCTTGGTAATACCCTGCAAATACTTTTATGGCTTAGTCTGAAGTCAATCCGAGCCTTTGTAACAAGGTAGTATTTCGTGACGAGCTGAGTTTTTCACCTACCCGAAGATTTTCGGAGAGCTGGTATTTTCTGCGGAGGAATTTCCTGAGCACGGAGAGGGGCAGACCAGCCAGACAGCGAAGGTACCGTACAGGCACAACGTCTTCAAGGGCTGAAATTGAGTGCCTTGTTAAACCACATATTGCAAACCGAAGCTTAAACCTGTTAATTTGATGATCATAACTTTTTCATAACAACATATCAGTAACTCTGTAATTAGTTATACATTACTCTTCAACCTATATACGCGATTGCTGGCCAATCAATAATAGTTTAAAACTACGTTAATCTTTGAGTAATCCACTCCAGAAGACCTTGAATCGTCACCGTTGTGACGCATACTGTATACCGTAGCGTCGACAGTATCATTAGCTGTCATAAAAGTGTGTCTGCCACCGTCTTCCGTCGAGCCTTTTGAGTCCCAGGCGGCAAGTCAGGCATGCTGCAAACAGACCAAAAAACGGTCATCACAGTCTCACTCAAGGCCGATATTTACGGACAATGCGGCTCGTTTCTGGCTGCCTATCTTAACAGTACAATTCACCACAAAAAGATGTTCGGTATTACAGGGAACAGTCCGGTATTGGCGACGGTGGACACCGCCAACACGCGGTGTTCGACTCCTACACTATTTTGGCGACGCGGGTGTCATTCTTACGGCGTCTGGTCTTGTCGGCGTAGAGAGTCTGCTCCGCCGTCCGCATCTCGGTCGCGTGTCAGTCCCGGGCACCGTTTTGTACACGTGCTCTTGCAGAGTGGCGTCAGCCTGGAACGGAACGGCGATAGTGGAGCCGGACCCGACACACTCACAGCGAGAGGCCGAGACAGAGCTGTGGCGGTGATGTCATGCGGCCACCGGGACCCAACAGCTTGTTACTAACGTGCCTCACGACCGTGGCTGCTTGCCAAGCCACCTGCCACGTCGTTCATGGCGAGGGATAAATTATGGTCAACGCTAGTCACCCACCGTCTTTACAAAAGCCAACACCATAAGAATGCGCACAGACACAATGAGTGCTAAGCCAAGATATCTTCATAACCAGTCGTAAACTTGACAGGGCCCCAGCAGCATGACACAAGTTGATCGCAGTGATAAAGCGTAACTGGTGGTCCGAAAAACAAAAAGCTCTCGGTGACATGCATCATTGTTCGAATGGAAAAACCCATCAAACTTCAACTGGTCGGAAAGCCCCAAAAAGGCGTAAAGCGTTCGGTTTAAGCCGTAGTGTTTAGTGATACTGCACAATGCACAGAGTGGCAATCCGTCAGCCTGGGCGTTTATACGTCAGAACACGAGTTTACCTTAGACTGGCGGCGCTGGCCGCCTGTGCCCGCTGGACGAGCACGTCACATCCGGCTACTGGACATCGCCTCGTGCTGCGCAGGTTCCGCAAGATACACGAGCGACAAACTGAAAGAGCCGGACGTCAGTCACTTGGGAAATATCCAACCTGATGTGTCATCATAAATAATAATACAAAACAAGCTGACTACATTAGCCATTATGCACATGACCTTGTATATAATTAGGTCATTGGTCATAGTCCATTGGTCATGCTATCAGCAAACGAGAGCTCTAACGGCTGCATTATAATAGGAAATTGTGACTGTTTGTTTGAGTGTGAATGGTAAGTGTGATTGCTTATGATATGTGTTGTGTTAACAAATTCCTTACAAAGTGAGAAAAAAGTGACAAATCGTTCATGCATGCAACATTTAAACGCGCGTGAGCGCTGCGCTGCGCGAATCTATCTGCGTCCCGTACTCACAGGTGTGCAGGCACTCGACGATGGCGGTGGCGTCGATGTAGTACCCGCGGCACAGGGGACACACCAGGTGTGCAGTCAGCTCTGACAGGCCCAAGGTCCTCTCGGCGCCCACCTCCGCGGTGGTCGCAGAGGCAGCTGCCATCTGACAGAGAGCGGGCCCGGTCAGAGTCCGAACAGAGACAAGCCAGAGAACATTCAGGGATTCGAGATAGTGGGCTCGATAGGTTTACGAAAACAGGCGATGGTACGATTACAGGGCTGCGGAGTCGAAGTCGGAGTCGGCCGGAGTCGGCAGTTTTCGCCGGAGTTTGAGTTTGAGTCGGAGTCACTAAAATCTTACCGACTCCGACTCTGGCCCGGAATTTGAGTTGGCTTTTTGGCAATTGGCTTTAACTTTGGTCCGTATTCGTCCCGAAGGTCGGTATTCGTCTTCGGCCCGAAGAAAATAGTCTTCGGCTCAGGGGCACTAACTTTGCACCCTTTTTTAAATAAAATTGTTAGACAATGCAACATATTGTATACTCATCTAGCGGTAGATTTCCGCCTGATGAAGATAGGTCAATAATTTTAACGTAATCTGATGATGATTGGGGTTTTGGACGCACCAACTCTCATGGTCACACGGGGCCCATTTTAACGCCAACCTGCTCGTTTCGTCCAGAACATTTAAATCATACCATGGTGACCAGGTTACTCTAAGGCAAATTATAAATTTGACCTCAGGTCAATGACATTTAAGGTCATGTGGTGAACTAGGTATGTCGTGCTGCGCAATGTCTTACGCGTCTCGACGAGACATACACAGTAGTGCCAGTCTCACGTTCGTATCTTTATCTTATGCTATCAAAATAGGTATTTATGGGTTGATAAGTGCTGTGAGTTTTGAGGCGCTCAGCCGAACACCGTGACCAGTGGCTGAGGAACGATAACAAAGGATCAAGCTCGTATGTCCATTCAACTATAGGCCAGTGGCTGAGGACGATAACAAAGCAATCAAGCTCGTTTGTCCATATCAACTATAGGCCAGTGGCTTGAGGAACGATAACAAAGCATCAAACTCGTTTGGCCATTCAACTATAGGCCTAGTGGCTGAGGAACTATAACAAAGCATCAGCTCGTTTGTCCATCATTTCAACTATAGCCAGTGGCTTGAGGAAACGATAACAAAGCATCAAGCTCGTATGTATTCACTCATAGGCCAGTGGTCTGAGGAACGATAAAAAGCATCAAGCTCGTTTTGTTGCATTCAACTATAGGCCAGTGGCTGAGGAACGAATACAAGCATACAAGCTCGTTTGTCCATTCAACTATAGGGCAGTGGCTGAGGAACGATAACAAGGCATCAAGCTCGTTTAGTCCATTCAACTATAGGGCAGTGCATGAGGAAACGATAACAAAGCTCAAGCTCGTATGTCCATTCAACTATAGGCCAAAGGGCTGAGGAACGATAACAAGGGATGCAAGTCAGTTTGTCCATTCAACTATTAGGCCAGTGGCTGAGGAACGATAACAAGGGATCAAGCTCGTTTGTCCTTCAACTATAGGCCAGTGACTGAAGGACGATAACAAGGGATCAAGCTCGTTTTGTCCATTCAACTAATAGCCAGTGGCCTGAGGAACGATAACAAGGGATCAAGCTCCGTTTGTCCATTCAACATAGGCCAGTTGGCTGAGGAACGATACAAAGGAGGAGCTCGTTTGTCCATTGAACTATAGGCAGTGGCTGAGGGATAACAAGGGATTCAAGCTCGTTGTCCATTCAACTATAGGCCAGTGGCTGAGGAAACGAATAACAAAGCATCAAGCTCGTTTGTCCATTACAACTATAGGCCAGTGGCTGAGGAACGATAACAAAGCATCAAGCCTCGTTTTTGTGCCATTCAACTATAGCAGTGGCTGAGGAACGATTAACAAAGCATCAAGCTCGTTTGTCCATCAACTATAGGCCAGTGGGCTGAAGGAACGATAACAAAGCATCAGCTCGTTTTGTTCCATTCAACTATAGGCCAGTGGCTGAGGAACGATACAAAGCATCAAGGCTCGTTTGTCCATTCAACATAGGCCAAGTGGCTGAGGAACGATAACAAGCATCAAGCTCGTTCTGTCCTTCAACATATAGGCCAGTGGCTGAGGAACGATAACAAAGCATCAAACTGCGTTTGTTCCATTCAACTATAGGCACAGTGCTGAGGAACCGATAACAAAGCATCAAGCTCGTTTGTCCATTCAACTATACTGAAAAGAAACTTGATTGTAAACGTTAGTTTATATTTCCTTAACAATCAGAAAAGATGTCAAATTTTCGGTGGATTGTAGTCGTTTAAGGGCATGGCACGATGCTCCCATATATCCACCAGCTGGGGCTGAAGCCCAGCTGCCGCGAACTGGACCACGGTGGCTGACTGCGCTCCGCCGCTCGGTGCCTGTTTCGCGGGTTCCGCCGTCGCAGACGAGCGCGACTGGGCCGGACGCGCGGCCGGCACGCCACGCCCGTGCTCGGGCGGGCGTAGCATTATCATCCATGTTATAAATACAGACAAGCGGAGAAAAAAAGGTGACACTGCAGGTATTGTTTTCGAGCATGCGGGTAGACAACGAATATAGGCCGGAGTCACAGTCAACTTTTTCCGGCCGGAGTCGGAGTTGATAACATTGTGTCGACTCCGCAGCCCTGGGTACGTACGATACATGAACACAACTAGCATCCAAAGCAGTGAAGCAAAGGAAAACAAGTCTAAGAAAAACCTTGCTATAGTTCAGAGTAGCTTCACGTTATGATATGGAAGATTGCACCAGTATTCATCACACGTTTTGTTGACCAGTTACAGGGTTAAGTTTCAACTCTCCCGATCCCTCCTTCCAGGCAACTGAGGTCCACGCAAACACATGCTATGACATTCCGCCTACTTGATCAGCAATTTTGTCCATAATGCTAAGCACAACCGGTCGTGCTGCTGCGTCAGACCTTTGACCTGAACACTGCCGCATATGACGTAAAAAAATCCGCCATACCTAAATTCTAGGTTTGACGCAGAAAAAGACGGAAAAATTCGGAGTAAAACATGATAGCCTTGAAGGTTTTCTAATCGGTCCCGTCATACTCATATCTCAATCTAAACCGCTGCATGGTGAAATGATCCCTTTAAAGAGTGTGTCACAAGCTTTCCATTGCGGTCAACGAATGGCACAATGTAAAGTCATTGATCTCCTGACAGGAGGCGGAAGCATCCTGACAGGAAGCGGAAGCATTCTGGGACGCGCCAATGCGGAAACTAACGCGGAACTGCCCGAACAGATTACACGTCACATCCGGCATTTTTTCTGGCACAGGCTTTGCAGCACAACGGAAAATCCTCGATTTCAAATTACATTTCCATTATTATTCTTTCAAATGCCTACAACTAAGGTGATTATCGCTTATACATCCATGTTTATCGTTATCACCGCGCATGCATGCAAATCCCGTCTCTCAATACGATAGCGACTAGTGAAGTTGACCTCATTTGGGACCTCTTTATTAGGTTAGGCATTCTGCTTACCTTTAGCAAGCCTCACCCACAGGCACTAGTGACTGATTCGGCACCTTACGTATTCGAGGTCTTGTGTGTATAAAGGAGTTCCAAGAGCGCGCTAGACTCATAATGTGAATAGCTGATTCAGTAATTTGATATTTACATTATCTAGTTATCTCGTAACACTGTTAAAGTACTGATGCTGCGGCCAAACAATACAAACAAGTTTACAAAATGTAAAAATAATTAGCTAACATTTGTTGGGCCCCGCTAAAAAAAAAAGAACCCAAAGTGGGGGCCCCCGAATTTCAGCTCGACTGGGGGGGGCTGGATCTGTGACTGGGGGGGGGGGGCTTGGTCCCTCAGTCAACATGTTAGACGAGCCCCTGCTTTTCATTAAATGGCATTACCGTTCTACTTGCGCTGTCATGTTACCCAATAAAGGGGGTGGCTCAACCAGGGGCGGATCCAGGATTTTTTTCGAAGGAGCGAGGGCAGGGCATAGGGGAGCATTTTTCGGGGAACAGGGTCGCATTTTTCCGGGAAATTGGGGGCCGTACCTTGAAACTCGTAGCGGATCTTGGCTTTTTCCGATGGGGTTGCATTTTCGGGTTTACGAGCTTACGAGCTTAGCGAGCACTAAATGTTAATTAATAACAACAAAAATCCTGACAAAAAAAAAAACTTCGCTTACTCAAAAGTAGTCATCGGGCGTCGATTTGTTACTAATGGGGGGGGGGGGCGGGATCCAATTGATGTCAAAATTTTAACATTAGCCTATGGCGCCCGTGTAGCTCAGTTGGGAGGCCTGGAAGATGGGTTCGAGCCGCTTCGGCGCTGCGCTGTTTGCTCCTGGCGGGGAATACCCTGCGGCTGGTGGGCAGCGGCGGCGTAAAGGTCAGATGAAAGGCCAGCGAGCCGGGCGGATCCGTCCTCAGTCCGTTAGGGGACGTTAAACCTTTTCCGGTCCCCCCCCCTCCTTAAATTCTGCGGTGACATGGAATTGCGTGATCGGATGGTGGGGTCAGCGCCTACGGCAACAAGCTTAGCTTAGCGTTTTGTCCTGATCTCGAGAAGTCCAAAACGCCATAAAAACATTCGGACTTATAATATTTAAAAATGGCGTTGCATGGTAGCCGCTGTTAGTACTCCTTTTCTTATGCGAATCGGCGTCTGTTCAGCTAAATTCGGCATTTCTTATTTTAAAACGACAGCACCCATACTGTTAGGCATGTATGCGTCTCACATCAGCATAACACTCTCCCGCGGCAAAGGGCGTTAAAAATCGACAGTGCACCATGCACTGTCGATTTTTAATGCTTTTTGCCGCGGGAGTGTGTTACGCCGATGGAGATGCATATATGCCAAACAGTCCTATCTGCTGTCGTTTTCAATGAGAATTGCCGAATTTAGCTGAACAGACGCCGATTCAAATTAAGAAAAGGTGTAGTTTATGTTTCCTATAAATATAAATTTATTAAAAAATTATAATCAATCATTTTTAAGCACTCTCAAATGGAGGAATGCCGTCCGCCAGTAGCACATATATTCGAAGGCGATCATAGATGTGCCTAGCCCTAGGTCTGTCACGGCTAGGTCACTCACCTCTCTCTCTTTCTCTGGACTGCCGAAATATACACCTTCTCTCTACCCTGCCGACCCTCCCCCTCTCTCCTCTTCCGGCTTCCGAGGTTGCTCCGCGTCAATAGTTTGGACCTTTATATTCAAGAACTTTTAATCTGGTGAGTCGCCACGTGGGGCTTCGAGACGGGCCCGTCAGATTGCTCCAGCCGTGTTGCGTCCCCACCCCCACAGTTTCGCATGATTTAAACTTCAGCCCTGTGGGGCTAGCCCCCCCCCCCCCAGCCTCTGGCTGCCCCCACTCAAAATTGTGTGCGACGCCACTGGTTTTAACCCATTGCCAAACACATATTTTACTCGATCATGTCAGCCCCAGGAATAGCCTACCGATGCTTTCTGTTTAGAACTGGTCAAGCGGCGTCTGATGAAAGTGGTCGGCTTGATGGAACTTGGTCGGCTTGATTGGCCCGCAGTCAACCTGAGCGGTCCTCGGTCGGCTTGAAAGGGCCTCGATCAGCCTGAAGGAGAACTCGGTAGGCTTGAGCGGGCCCCCTGAGTGGCCGTTAGATGGTTAGGCCCCTTAACCCTCGCCCGGGTAGGGCAAATGCACTGCGTCTCCGGGTAGGGAGGGGGTACGACCCCCTTGACGTTTCGCTCCTAATTGAACTAGAGCTTCGATACGAAAACGAGCGTGTTTCTTGTTACAAGAGGAAGCCATTGACATATGATTTTGAGGTCCTGTGTCAATAGATGACCTCTGAGGTCATGTCAAAGACCAAAATGTCACAAATCGTAAATGTGTGAAAATTGAACACTGATCGAGCCAAAATGGTAAAGGAACAACTTAGCATTCTTAATACATGCCAAATTTGAAATCAGCGTCAACGAATGACCTAAAAAACTGCCAAATTCCAAAAAGGTCACATCCAAGTTATCTGAGGTCAGTGACCTCGGTTGACCTTTGGAAGCGCATGACCCCAGTAAAACAAATAATTATGTCAAATGGCTCCAAGATTTGAAATCAGCGTCAAAAACTGTCTTTAAAGCTGCCAGAAGCCAAAAAAGTCATCGGAGGTCATCGGAGGTCAGTGAACTCGGTTGACCTCAGAAAAGGTCAGCCGAGGTCACAATCTCAGAAGAAGACACATCTGTCACCTGGAAACACATTTTAATTTTTGCTCCTGAACATCAAACACTCGGAAAATGCACACGAAACCAGGATCGATGCTACGGGACGCCAGTTTCGCCTGACATGACCATGGGAAACAGGTCATAGATCACGGGTCATGAAAGTTTTAAGTTCTCAATTTTCAGAGTAGGTATATGTAAAATTGTTCAAAAGTAGGGTACTGACAGTTTCATCGCGATCGGTTACAAACTACGTGAGTTATTTGGGAAAAACCGAGGGGGTGGCATCCACCCCTACCCGCGCGAGGGTTAAGATATGTCTAGGCCTGACAGAACCCTTGCCATGCCTGACCTCTGAGCGGACCCAGGCTGGTCTGAGAGGGCGATTGTCGAAGCCTGAGAGGGCCTCGCTCCTCCGGCGGTCACTGGCCGAAGGGGCATCGTTACTGGTCACAGGGCTGCCGTCACTGGCCGCAAGAGTGCGCAGCAGTGCCATTACTGATCAGATAGGCACCGTCACTAGCCGACGGGGGCGCTGTCACTGACCAGAGGGAAGCCATCACTAGTCCAGAGGGACGCCGTCACTGGCCAGAGGGGCGCTGTTTCTGGCCGGGGGCGCCATCATTGGCTAGAGGGGCACAGCCACTGACCGGAGGGGCGCCGTCATTTTCCGGTGGGGCGCCGTCACGAGGGATGCCGTCACTAACCAGAGGGGCTCCGTCACTGGTCAGAGAGGCGCCGTCATTAGCCGGAGGGGCACCGTCACTGGCCGTAGGGGCGCTATCACATGGCCATAGGGGCGCCGTCACTGGCCAGAGGGACGCCGTCACTGGCCAGAGGGGTGCTGTTACTGGCCGGAGGGGCGCCATCATTGGCTAGAGGGGCGCAGTCATTGACCGGAAGGGTGCCGTCATTTTCTGGTGGGGCGCCGTCACGAGGGGTGCCGTCACTAGCCAGAGAGGCGCCGTCACCCGTCAGAGTGGCGCCGTCATTAGCCGGAGGGGCGCCAACACTGGCCATAGGAGCGCCGTCACTAGCAGTAGCCAGAGGGCGCCGTCACTGGCCAGAGGGTCACCGTCACTGGCCAGAGGGGTGCTGTCACGGTCTGGCCACAGGACGGCATATGGCTAGGGGGCGACACATGGCTAAGGGGTGGCACCTGTTATAAGGGCGGCATCTGACCTGAGGGCGGTGCCTCGCCAGAGGTCGACACGTATCCTGAGGGAGGCACCTGGCCCGAGGGCGGCATCTGGCCTGAGGGCAGCACCTGGTCTGAGGGCGGAACCTGGTCTGAGAGCGGCACCTGGTCTGAGAGCGGCACCTGGTCTGAGGGCGGCATCTGGTCGTCTGAGGGCGGCATCTGGCATGAGGGCGGCACCTGGCCAGGGGCAGCACCTGTGCTAAGGGTGGTGCATCACCTAAGGGCGGCACCTAGCCTGATGGCGGCTCCTGGTCTGAGTACAGTAAACGTCAGATATCGAACCCCGTAAGCAGGCCTATATCAGCGCCTTCGGCGCGGAAACTGGTCTGCACTCTGCTTACGGCGCCCTTCCACGCCTTTGGCGCGGAGGGGGCGCAGGGGGCTCCGCCCACGGCCGCCCCCTACGCGGCGGACACAGGGGGCGGCCGCCCCCGCCGCCTCCCCTGTACCCAACCCCTGGGCTCAACTTTACCCCTGTGCTCAACTTCACCCGTTCTCCCCTACTTGTGAACCATCTTGGGAGCTGAGCATTAGGTTTCACCGACATATAATACCACTTTTGACAAATTCCTGGGCAAAATTTACCATTTGTTTGAGTCATTAGCTAACGTACTATGTTTTATCCAGATGATCCTGTCATTTCAGCAAAGCAGCGTCAAACGCACCGGCATAGCATCCAAACAAGGATAAACGGGTCGCACCTCACCATATGGGTGAAATGTGAATAGTAGGTACAAGTGAGGTAACCTAACACCAACACGCCTCGATCCGTTAACACAAGTTTAACACGGTCACTGGCGGTTACATGCTACTGAATGGGGACCGCAGTCCGCAGGACTCCACCTGCCTAGCACGAACCCTCCCCGCGCCTGGCGAACGCTCCCGTCCCGTCCCGTCCCTCCGCCATCTTGTACGCCCAGCCGATGATAAAACGCACACCTAGAAAAAGCAGATTACAGAAATTTAAGAGCAGATCAACACTATAAAACACAATAATAACTTACCTTTATTAGTGCGCTAGGTGATGACACTTGGTTTTCAGTCCAACTTGCCCGTTTTGCGCCGAAATTTTGATTTTTCCGTGGAGCCAGCGTCGGTTTGTCGCCCCAACGGCTACGGCCTCACACTGCGCTGGCGACGCCGCCGCGCCGGTCACGTGACCAGAGCTCCCGGATGTGACGCAGGCTCGGGGGGCGGGCGCCCGGCGACCAGCTAACCACTGGCGGACTCCGGCCCAAATGATCTCAACCCCGCTGGAACTCAGCAGGATAAATAAAATGGTTGAATACCTGCCAGCCAGATCATGCAATGGGGCTTGTAAGGAAATACCTATCACGCTGCAATCGACAATACAATGCAGCTAAAATGACAAATGATGCGTAGGTAGCCAGTGGTTCCCTAATAAAGCCTAAGCCAAAGCCAGTGGTTCCCAGCCCTCCCGACAGACACAATTACCCCTTTTCAGCAGTCACTCAGAGGAGGCGGTTAACCCACCCCTCAAAATGTATACTGATTTATAAAAATAGCGTTACTTCCCAATATATTAGTTGAATCTGCCACACTTCCGTTGGAGCGTCGCAACTCGCAATATAACATGTATTTTTCCCCTCCCTCTTCTTCACCAATTTCTCAATTCTGGGCTTCGTTGCCGACAAGGCAAACCGAAAAAGTTATATTGGTAGCCAAAGGCTGCATCAAAGCTGTCTTAGCGTAACATTCATGGTTCAATTTCACAGGCCTCCGTTAACCCCGCAGAATTGCTCCGTTACCCCAAATGGGGTCATGACCCGCCGTTTGGGAACCACTGATCTAAGCCATTCGTATAGAAAACTGCGTGCAAAAGCCGACGAGTGCTTTATAGCTCTCTACAGTGCGAGAAGCTCCATGTGGTGGCTCGCACACGGTGAACGTCCAAGTGTGTTGCACAAATAAATTGCACTCGGTGCTGTATTATTCGAGGTACGCGGATGGTGGCAGCACACGTGCTACTTACTCAAATATATTGCTGGAATTTTCCAGCATTTCAAATCGGAGACTAGCACTGGTCGATTTAAAAGGATCAGACTATGCCTGAGTATGCAGTAGGTACCTATGCACTTACTGTACGTGCGCCTTGCACTCGGGATCACGCCATCTGCAGATACCTACCTACTGCTATTACGATACATTAGAGTCCGTGTTTTGTAACATATCCGTAATATTGGAACTGGAGGTTTCACTAGCGGATCCACTTCCAGGGGGAAGGGAAATGCCCTCCACAAACCGCCTGAAATTGGCGCAACTGGTGTAGACATCCACGCAGGGAGAATATCTGCGCAACTTTTACCTTCTAAGGACTGTTTATTTTAAACGTCTAGCAGTGAATATTGCATAAGGGAGTGAAATCCGATGAGTTTTCAGAATTTTGTGAAACTGTTTTGGGTTGATGCCCTCCCCAAACCGCCACAAGCTGCTGTTCTAAATCCGCCACTGGGAGCTTTCTTGAAGACAAGCACACGTGCAAAAGGCATGACACTGATCCCAAAGGCATGAATATAGCACCTTTAACATAGTTTTAAACTGAGATAGCCAGATTGTCGGGTGTACTGAAGCAGGGGCGGCGCTGGGCCCTTGAGACTACGTAGGCAAGGCAACATTATCATAAAAACATCGCTTTACATCTCATATCGATAATATTTCATAATATAGACACATCGATAATACTTCATAATATAGGTGGCTAGAAGCTGCAGTTTCCAAATTTCAACCCATCTCCAACTCCAACCAACCCATCTTCCACACATAGCTATAGCGTTGTTATATGGTCTTGTCTATAGCAGTAATAGCACTCCTAATTTAACAAAATTATCCGGGATGAAAGGCTCCTTACGCAAAAAAGGCACGAAAACTGAGCCGTGAGATGACACGAATTCTTGGCTGTGGTTGCAGCGCGGGAATACAGTCGTTTTTCTAGAATGATGACTCATTCAAAAAGCGTTTTTCGAAATAATAATTGAACCCCTATGTAGCAAGCTAGTACTGGCCTAAAATAGCAATTGGTATTGCAGTCATATTTATTTTCTGAAGCTACTGCGCTTGACAAAGGTGTGTTCTTCTCGATTTTCTAGTCTATTTGCCGACCTTACAGCTACAGCTACTATCTACCAGCAGGTCCCAATAGATTTATACACAGACTGGTCGAGAATCTAGCAGGACGGGGTAGGCAAGCTTAGGCAAGGTTTTTCTTACACTTGTGCTTAATTTATGGTTTTGAAGAAAATTGTCTTGGCAAGTTTGGAAAATTTGCTCCAAAATATACCTATTCCGATTGCAGCGAATCATATAAAACAAAGATAAAAAAGGGGAAATAAATATCGGTATCGGGAGAAGGCTACCGAGCTGGGTAGGCATTGCCTACCATGCCTACATTGGAGAACCACCCCTGGTTCTGAGAAACCTCTAAATCTGACATTTTTCCTTCCAAAACGACCTAGCTGCTGAGTTTCAACGCAAAAACCGTTGAGCATATTTTTGGGCATATTCTAAAATGACAAATTTCGTGACGTTTCGGATACGTCATAAGTAGTTACTCCACTCTGATTTCCACCACACTTCGTTTCCGCTTTTTGAACCGTCCGCCCAGTATTTAAGTTGTCTTGCGTCCGCCCCATCCGCCACCGAAAGGTATCGACTTGGTCAATTTTGAAATGAATGCTTATTTTCTTTGTCAGTTTTCATTTAATTTCTATTTGAAAATAATGCAGACAATGGTCTTCAAAAGGCCAAACTGTTGCTAGGTAGCCCGAACCAGATGCTGCAATATTCTCCGCAATAGAAGCATATGCAGTACTAACTAATACATTTAACTCAATGCCAATGCAAATTCACTCTGGTGGATATGTTGTAAATAAATATATTTGTCAATCGTGAACCGATTTCCAATTAAAAATCACCCTTATAGATGCTTTGTGAGAAGAAATATGTGTTGATGGGTGGCTGGTCAGTGTTCATGCAACATATCAACAAATATGTGACAGATTTGTTCAGGGGCGTAGCCAGGATTTCGGCCAGGGGGAGGGGGGTAAATGGGATCAGGGGCCCTTGTAGTTAATGGGGGCCCACATAACTAAAACAGTACAGTGTGTTGTACAACAACAACACATAAGTTTTTGACATTTTTGTGGGGGAGGGGGCTTTTGTGAGTAGGCTCAAATTGCCAAATTAGGAAAATCTGAGACAAAAATTTAAAAACTAAATGTGATTTTCCTTATTTTGGTGTTTTTTATTTGCAAATTGCTAAAAAACTCGAGTTTTTACGATTTTTCAAACATTTATAACTTTTCCACCGCAAATGGCACGACATGACGTCACTTAACGTCGATATCTCCCAAAGCACTTAACCATTGTCATTGCAATTTTGTGATAAGACGTAAAACCAACGACACCAATTTGGAATAAGCTATAACAACTTGAAGTATTTTTCAGGCTCAAGATCTGCTACTTTTAAATCAATTGCGCCGCGTAGCGGCGCGATTTTTTTTAGTCTTATGCCCTGGATATGCATTCTCATCAATGCGTCACATTGCTTATGGTGCGGACCTCTAAAAATGTTATTGTGCGTTTAAAGTGCTGTAAAAAATGTTAAAGCGAACTATTTTACCGAGTCATACAGGAAAATAGCAGCACAACCCATATATGCGCAGAAAAACGGCACGATTTTTTAACCTGCATGTAATATAACTTGTAGTTAAATTGCGCCGCCTAGCGGCGCGAAAATTTTCAGTTTTATTTACTGGACAATTGCTTTCTGACTGTTGAAAGGCTAAGGGTCCCTTCAGATTGTCTAAGGGCCCCTTCGACCTTCTCGACGCCCTTCCACCTTTGGTCATTGCTCATCATTAAGACGTGCAATGACCAAAGGCGTATCCAGGATTTCGCCAAGGTAGTACTCGTGGTTTGTGATATGGGCCCCTGGTACCTCTGTTGGTCTGAGGGGGCCCTCAGTCGGCCTGAAGGGGCCCTCGATCGTCTATCCCTCCTTGGGCACAGGGCCCCCTACATATTTTAGCTTCGCTAGCACTATTTTAACTACTTATTCCGGGTGCAGTCGCTACAGGCTGAGCAAGAGCCTCCTCAGACTGGCCAAGGGCTCCCTCAGGCCGACAGAGGACCTCTCAAGTGGATAGAGGGCTCCTCAGGCCAACTGAGGCCCCTCGAAAAGACAGAGCGTCTCCTCAGGCCTAACTATGGCCGACTCAAGCTGGCCGAGGATCCCCATAAGCGACTAGAGGGCCCCTCAGGCCGAGCGAGGGCCCCCTCCTGCGGAATGAGGGCCCCACAGACCAAAAGAGGGCCCCTCAGACCGACTGAGGGCCCGTTCAGACTGACAGAGGGCTCCTCAGACCAGACTTGTGATTGATTCTGATTGAATCATTCTTTTTGATTGAATCATTCTTATTTTACGTGAATCATTCATGAATCGATCACCTCTTCATTAGAATTATTGCCAAGTGAATCATTGAATTGGAATCATTCGATCAAAGAAAATATGGGTATTGGAATCATCCATAGCACAATGAAATGATCTTTTTGGGTGGGCACAGAAAACTATTCCAACGATAGCCCAGTCTAAGTAATAGGGAATCAAACTGAGTGAACACATGTTCAAGAATCGACTTGTCAGTAGCCTTCAATTTGGTCTGTAGAAAAACACCTCATTCCGAAATATATGCACCTGTTATGTTGCATTTATGCATTTGCTAAGATAATGGGTTGGAGTTATGAATCATTCAATGAATCATTCAGTTGAAGTTGAATCATTCAATGATTGAGTTCACGGGGTAGAGACGCTGTGAGATCACTGTGAATCGATTCATCAGTGGTAATGTTGATGATTGAATCATTCATTTTTGCCGGTGAATCATGATTGAATCATTCATTAAAATTTGAATCAATAACAAGTCTGCCTCAGACCAACAGAGGGCCCCTCAGGTCGTCAGAGGGCCCCCGCAAGCCGACAGAGGACCCCTGCAAACCGACAGAGGCCTACAGAAGACCCCATCAGATAGGCAGAGGGCCCCCTCAGACCGACAGAGGGTCCCTCTGACCGAAAGAGGGCCCCTCATGCCGACTGAGGGCCCCTCAGGCCGACCGAGAGCCCCTCAGGCCGACCGAGGGCACCCTCAGGACAATCAAGGGCCCCTTCAGGCCGACTGAGGGCCCCCTCAGACCAACAGAGGGTTTTTGGTGTTACTTAAGACGTTTTGCGGGCGCCTGACACCATCAAAAACACTGGGGCGGCCCCAGGGGACCCTCGCTCGATCGCCAGAGGGGCCCGCCAGGCCTCCAGGGGGTCATGGCCCCTTTGCCCCCCCCCCTTGGCTACGCCACTGGATTTGTTGTGTTCACGAGAAGCTTGGTTTTCCCTGAAACATTATTGGCCATACCTAACTTTGTGAATTTTCATTGGATTTTCATTTGAAAATAATGCAGGCCATGGTCTTCAAAAAGCCTATCTGTTGATGGGTGTCCCTTACCGGTAGCAGCCACATTATCCGCAATAGAAGCATATTCAGTACTAACTAATTAACTTCACGGTAATACTTCAGCAACGCAACTCCCAAAATCACAATGTGAATTTGAGAGGTGCGTTGCTGAAGCATTACCAACTTCACTGTCTTAAGTAACTATTATTGTCAATTGTTAGTAAATTTCTTATTTTAAAAAAATACTTAAAGGGAGTGTGCCTACTCTTTTGAAATGTCAAATATATTTGTATTACGGTAAGAAGCTATTGCTTTGATAATTGGTTACGAAAAATTCACGTCTGGAGCCCCTTTAAGTTAACTTTTACAATTTTTATATTCTGTTTTGCCATTTGTCTTGTTTCAAAACTCAAAAACGATCGTCAACTATAAACATTGTAGCGAAGATGTTACCTAATAATGGCGTCAACTAAAGACGATAAACAAACCTTTATGAGCAATGTATAGGTTTGTTTACAGTGATCGAGAATCTGTTCGAGGGCTGCTATCAGTGCTCACGAGTTGTTTTCTATTGGCCAGATCTAACAATATATGCTAGCGTTGTAATTTAAGAGCAATGCTTCTAGTAGCGAAAGCTCTCTGGCGACTATCGATAATTAAGTACTGCCAGACGCCAGTATGTGATTGGCGACTTTGGAATATCTCAGCAACTCAAGTGATTCTGGGGAAATGTTCTAATTCCCCAGAATCTAACATGGCTAAATTCAGAAAATTATGTTCTAGAGACTACACCTTTTTCGGACCAAATTAAAACAGTTGAAGACCAAATTAAAACAACTGACGACCAAATTAAAACAACTGACGACCAAATAAAAACAACTGACGACCAATTGAAAACAATTGAAGACCAATTTAAAAATAGATGAATCGCAAATTAATATAGTTGAAATGCAGTTTAAACGGTATAAGTTATACGGTGTTATACGCAGTGTTTCCTTTACGTCAAGCATTTACATAGATTAAAATACATGTAAAAGTGCTTTGATTTCTGAAGTAATAATTTGCATGCATTGCAGAAACTGATGCCGTTAAAATGAGGATCTACAAAAGGCATGGCGCATGAAGAAGAAAAATGCATGCGAGTCAAATTTATTCTTGACTTCACATATTGATTCCGAAAAAAAAAATATGGAGTGCAGCTGCATATAAATTATTTTGTATAAGTGATAGAAAGTAATTATAAGATGTCATCAATATATTTATTTTGCAATGAGCAAGGTGAACAACGCAGTCATGTGAGGACAAAGAGGAGACCGATTACGTACCAGCAATTTCTATTGAACATACTGTGAAAAGACTGTAAAACAGACTGGTACGGTTCACTATTCTGTCTATTACTTTTCCATGTTTATTTTCACATGTGATGTGGTTGTTGATGTAACAAGTTGTACCATGTTGATCGACATTTGGAAGTACAATCAAAGAACGTTTATTAGTATTTGAATATACATTGTATTAATGAGTTCAGAAAACTGTTCACTTGCCGGCAATCAATTGAGACAACACCGGGCCTCCAGTGTCCTTCAGCTGCCACATATACGTTTTAAACTGCATTTCAACTATATTAATATGCAATTAATATATTATTGAGTGCTCGTGCGAGGAACATGGGTAATGAGTAGATATACAAATAAATGACCTTTCCTCGTGTCTTCAATTAAAAGTTCAAGGCAAAATATTATATTATAAAACATTAGGGTGAATTTTCGGCCACAGGCCATTATCAAACCAATTACAGCAATACAACACTTGGATAAAAATCTAGCTGCCTTCGTCCTCCTACTTTTTCACTCATAAAACTCGTGACATAATTGCAGACACATCACGCTTAAAACGATGATCACCAATTTCATACATCCCATTGCATGCAACAATATACATTGGCACAAGCATATTTGTCATCTCACAGTTCACAAATAATCGGCCACATCTCGCCATTGCTGACACATCATTCAGAACATGTCTAACAATGGTACATATATCATCAATATACCCTG
>VOPJ01007404.1:24045-40511 GCA_014673585.1 Semibalanus balanoides
GTTCACGTATGCGTGCCCCCACGTCCCTACCCGGCGCGAGCGAGCGCCGGTCGAGCCAGCCAATCGCGTTTCACGTACCGGTGCACCCATCGTGCGGTGCCGGCACAGCAGCTGTCTGCCTCCTTGTGACGTCACAACTCGCTTTGGTGACGCAACATTGTTGTGACGTCACAAGTAAACATATGACTATTTTTTAAATTACAACAAATTCTGACTTTTTTCGCAAAAATGAATGCCAGGACCGTAATCAGGGCATTCTTCTCCATCATTCTACATACTTTTCCCAAGGTGCTATATTCCCTTTAAAATGTAAAATTCCAACTTGATTTGTCACAACGTTGTTACAACGGTATCTGTTACCTGGGTAGTTTAGGCTCTAGAGGTCATTAAAGTCAAAAATGCTGATTTTGGCAAAACAAATATTTTCGCGAATAACTTCTTACCTAACAAAGATAACGCAATACTGTTTACGCCATCGTGCTTGTCTCGTCAAGGCGCTTTGCACTATGTCAAATTTGATAATTTTAGGTCAACTTAAGAAAATGACCTCAGGTCAAGGTCAAGTAGTGACCCAAGTAGGTCATGTTGCATATCAGGAGATGTGTCTTGACAAGACAAACACATTGGTGAAAGTTACTTTTCTCTATCTTCATTGTGTTTAGAGTTATTGACGAAAAGGTGGTGGTGACCTCGGATGACCTCAGATGACCCCGTAAGGGTCCCTGAGAAAAACCTGCACTTGGATCATACATAATATCCTATTATAGACATTGTCCAGAAGAAAATGGACTTAATTCGTCGAAAAAAGAAAGCATTTGAATATTTCTGCAATTTAACTTATAATGGGAGAGGTCCACAAAATTGACCCGACCTCAGGTCATAGATATAAAAATTTTGAGATACAAATTTTGTAGATGCTGATGACTTGATGTAAAAATCCTAAAAGTTTGATATACATAATACTCGTTTAGAAACCTGTGGTCCATGGCACGGCCGCAAACTGTTTTGTAGGTTGGGGTCACTTGACCTGTACCTGGTGACCTGACACTAACCCGAATATACCGAAACTTTAATTTTCGCAAAAATGTGCCGGAAAGGATCATGATTTAGTTATTAGACCAAATTTGGTGGCGCTAAAACGCCGATCGAGAGCCGTTTTTTTTTGTTTAATCTGAAAAAATAGGAGGGGGTCTGTTAAGCACCCCCAGATGGGTCGCGCGGAATATCTTGAAAAATATACAGAACAAGCGACGTAAAAATTTCAAGAATGCAGCATACATTTGACTTCTTCCTAAAAATAATTC
Organism: Semibalanus balanoides; assembly: GCA_014673585.1. Taxonomy (NCBI): domain Eukaryota; kingdom Metazoa; phylum Arthropoda; class Thecostraca; order Balanomorpha; family Balanidae; genus Semibalanus; species Semibalanus balanoides. The sequence goes on from VOPJ01007404.1 coordinate 25,350, forward strand.
ATCGAAAATAAATTAGGACTTTGAGAGATAATGACGTTTTGATGACGTCATGTCATGCCATTTTGGGTGAAAAATATAAATGTTTGATGCATCATGGGAAATAAAGCTTATTTGCAAATTGCAGACATATGACTGTTAAAGGAGTAAATGTTATTGTCTACAAAATGGCAGTCTCGGATTTGCAAAATTGTTGGTTTTTGACCCCTCAAAATCACATTTTTTTATTTCCTTCCATATTAAAAGAAAACCGGTATATATGTGAGAGAACCAAGTGTAATAAATTTCCAACCCCAAATTCAAAGTGATATCTTTATTTTTTAGTGACTGATAGCTCCCCAAGCATAAATAGCTAATGAGGTAATTTTTCAAAATAACGTTTTTTGGGATTTTTTGTTGACATCATACAGATATATAAATGCCATTGTTGAATTTATGAGAAAAAACTGACCTAGAAACACGCATTATTTATTTATATTAGTCAGTTTCCAGTTTTGACTTTATATGACCTGATCTTGACCTTTTATGGGGTCAAGTTGTAAAAATGGCTACTGCTATCGATTTTTACGTGTAAAATAACCCCTACAACATGTGTTACAAGACTTTCCTTGACCTCTTGGTAACAGTGACCTTTTGTGACCGATCTTGACCTTGACCTTTGCATACAAATTCATTTTTACTTAATGCATGAGATGTATTACACATTTGAGAGCTTTATGTGCATTGATGGTCTTAATCAAAGGGTTTGAATTGAAAGTATGAACCATTAACTCAATTAACTGGATTTTTTTTTCATATGACCTGACCGTGACCTGACATTTTACCTAACTTGAAAATTTCGGGTATGCATTCGATTCGTTTCATTGAGAGATTTTTATCGCCGCCTTGCGCGTCCCGCTGCGGTTATTGGTTCGGAAGATACGAGGGGGGTAAAATTTACCCCCTCCCCTACGCCGCGCGTTCGGCTGGAGACCCCTACGCCGCGCGAGCCGCTTTAAGTGACCAGATCCAGAACAAATAAATGCCACTGCTGTATTTCTGAGAAGAAATACAAATTTGTAATTTCTGAGAAGATACAATGTCTAGAAACATGCATATTATATTAGATAAAATCAAATTTCAATTTGTGACCTTATGTGACCTGACCTTGACCTTATTTGGGTTCACGTTGTTGAAATAGCTGATGCTGTATAATAATAAATATAAAATAACCCCAAACAATGTTTTGCATGATTTTCGTAGATATTTTGTGCAAAGTGAATTTTTGTGACCTGACCTTCATCTTTGCTTACAATGTTACAGCAATGGTTACAATGCAATGGTCCCTTTGAACCCCAGGAATTTATATAACCTTTGAGAGCACTTTGTGCGAAAGTAGTCGCAATATAAGGCTTTGGATGGAAAGTATGACTCCCTCCCCAAAAAAATATGTTTTGACCTTTGACCTGACCCTGACCTGACAGGTGTTCTTATTTATGAAACTTTACATATGTTTGACATCGTCTTATTGTAAACTTTATATTGCCGCCTTGCGTGTCTCGTTGCGGTTATTGGTTCGGAAGATAACGAGGGGCATAATATGTCCCCCAGTGTGTCCGGCTGAATACCCCAGCTTTGAAATTTGGTTTTGGCATTGTCCGTTCTTTGTTCTCCAATATATCTTCCGGTTTTGTAACATTTTTAATATTTCTTTTTTGAATTTTTCCCGAAAACTTTTTTGTCATCACAAAAACAAAACCGTCTAATATATTTATTACAAAAATGAAGATAATACGGAGACAACATGGACAAAATGGACCAACCGAATTTCGAAACAATAATACATTTTTGACCCTCCTAAGTTATAGCACGGTGGCACTATAATGCGGGATACGCGAAATACGCGTGGGGGCGCGTGTTATTAACATTACTTTAAGAAAGAATAAATTATGATATGGCAGCTTTAAAGTTGGTATATATAATATTGACTTCTTGCTATTGAAGTATCAAAGTTCAATAAACCCATTCATTCTCCAATTCATAATCCTAAGGCACTATACCAGGTAGAGTTAGCCAAGGCATGCGAAATAGCAATAACATCATGGTACATACATCCATCAAATATGCTTAGCTTTGTTTAAACGAGCAAATCACTCTTTAGAACTTAAGTTCCCCTTGAGCCCCAGGAATTTATATAAAGAGTGTTATAATAGAGTACAGCATGGCTTGTAATAATTCAAATTACTGAAGAAACTCTCATGAAGTAGAAACGTCACGAAAAGAGAGGCCCAGTGAAACTTTCCTACTCGTTTTAAAGAAACTCAAATCCCGTTATGTAAAGATTTATTTGCAGATTTCGGCTCTTCTTCGTACTAGTCGAGCACTTTAATGCCATTACAAACTTGTATCACCAGCAAACAATATGTTAAGAGCAAAAAGGGGCCAAAAAGTGAAGGGGGTTATATCGCCACTGTTCCTAGTCCTATGAGGGCTCTTAAAATGTCTTTAAACCACGGCATTGACTGGGGTCTTGATCTGAACACGCATTGACTGGGGAGGGGGGGGGGGCGTTGAAACGCTCCCGCTGGTTATCTTCGCGAAAACCAATATCGCAGCGAACGCACAATGCGCATTAGATAAGCACTCATTAAAGACCGAACTAAAACATTTTCCAAGATCAAAATTGAGGTAACATGATACAGATCCACGGTCCAGGTCAAAAGTCAAAATAAATTTATGTTTTCGTGTATGAGACATACTTCCCATCCAACAGCCTTCGAATTGCGACAATAATCACCCCAAAAGATGCCTTAAAGGCAATGAATACACATCGCCGCATAGATCTAAAGTGAGATTATTGACAAATATCAAAAAAGGTAAAAGGTCAAGTCACAAAAGGTCACTATATGCAAATGAGATACTTACGAAAATTATGCAACAACATGTCTTATAATCATTTTAAACGACATGGAAAAGCGATAGAATGGATACTCATTTGACCATCAACGTCGGTGCTATAATATATATGTATATATATAATATATATGGTAATAATTATTAATATAATATAATAATATATATTATATATATATATATATATTTGAAGTTAAGGTCAAGTTAAGGTTAAAGTAAGGTCAGAAAATATCCTTTTAATTTATAGATATAAACAAAAAAGGTATGTTTCTCGACCAGTTTTGTCTCAGAAATACAGTGCTGTCGTTGATTTTTTCTGTATCTTGTCCAAAAAAGCCAAAAACGCAACTTCAATATATGAGATCATGAGTTACCAACACTGTTAAGCTCATTCAAAAATGATGATATCATTTTGAAATTTAGTATGTAAGTTGTTTGCATATTTCTCAGACATATCTTCCGGGTTTTTGATATCTTTGCAAATGTTGATATTATAGTCATTAAAAAAAAAATGGGAGCCAAAAACCCCAAAATGTATAAATCTGATATTTCCATTTTGTAGCCCTTATTATTTTCAATCTTTATCAGTTTTTAGATTGCCTTTTTTAAATTATTTTTTGCCTTTGTACGGTCTGTTAAAGTTTATCTGATTTATGTGTAAGAACCACCTGTAGTGGCGTCATAAATTCGCTATATCTAAAAACATTATCCACGAAATCACTTAATTTTCACCGAAAAGACGTGAAATTGATGTAGAATAACGTACCCGAAGTTTCACGTTGATAGCGGCAATCATTTTGTAGTTATGACGAAAAAACGGCAGAGGGCGTTAAACACCCCCAGTCAATGTCGGGTAACACTGTTTTAAGAGACATACCTTATGATAATAATAAGTGTCAACCTTACTATCATAATGCCCTTTTTTTTAGTTAAAAAATCAGGGTGTGCCTTTATCAGAGACATCAGAATGGCTCATGAAGGCGCAAGCCGAAAACTACCTACATGGTGCTGTATTTACTAAATCATCTTTTTCGTCACTATGAGAGCTAGTTTACCACTTATTATTGTTGAAGAACCTCTACAATCCATGGTAAGTACGCTTTTGGAAATATATCATAGAAGGGGTAGATTATGAATGGCCACGAAGTACGAACAAACACTAGCGAAAATAAATTTCCCAGCAGGGGCGTATCCAGGGGCCAAGGGACCATGAATATGCTAAGACCATGCCCCCGCAATGGAAAATTGTGGTTTAGGGACCTTGGGTGGAGCCCAAGTTCTGGAAAAAAATCCTCCCCAAAACGGCCGGACGTACAGCAGTGGATGGCTGACACGACTCGCTCTACCCCCCCCCCCGGTCAACAACTTTTGCTTTTGACTGCGACTGACACTGCGTCTCCCCAGTAAAAAATCCGTGGCGACGCCCCTGCCCTTTGCTGTCAAAATACGAGTAACTGAGGAGCAGAATGTTATTTAGATAATAATCAGAGACCTGGAGTTGATCTTTTTCACCACTTGTTTTATGCAATTCGGCTGATTAGAATAATATACAAAGTCTGCTAAAAATGGAATGTTTTGATTGATTTGTATGGAGGCAAGGGAATCGGCATCTAAGTGACGTTACCACCCCTGAGTCGGATTCGGTCAAATTGTCGGATGACTACCTTCTTCTAGGGCCCTACTTTATCAAAACTTATGCAAAACCGATGTTTCCGGTTTTAAAGGACGTAAATTTATGATAAAATGGAGCGAAAGTCTGGCATACTTATTCCAGAAATTTGGCATATTTTTATGGAATTAGGTTGACATATTTGACAAAAAATTTCACCAGGTTTGGCGTATTTACTCGGCAAAAGTCTGGCAACCCTGTACCTGCGGCCTCCATGCTTACCACATAACAGGAACAGTCCAGGCAATGTCTCTCGTGCGGTGACTACTTTACGACAGGCTAGGCAATCTGGCAACTCAGGTCTCAAGGTACTTGTAAGAAAACTCCAGACGGAACATGATGCCCATCCCACATACAGCAGCTGCCAGTCTACGATATGATGTACCACCTACATCCACTGCAGCAGTTGCCAGCAGGATAATTAGAGACCTGATAGCTGCCGGCCATCTTCCTCCCGAGAAAGCGTACCTTGCTGTCGACCCATTAAAGGTGACAAGAGCACGCAAGGCAGTCATGATAGAGGCCCGGGAGGCAGACGACATCAAGTGGCAGCAGCATGAAGTACAAGACATTTACTTCGACGGCAGACGGGACAAAAGAACGCAAGCACGCGAACCTGACAGCAACGGCGTCCTCCATTCAAAGTTAATAACTGAAGAACAAGTCAGTGTGACATTGGAGCCTGGAGGCACTTACCTGAGTCGTTTCACACCGGAGCAAGCCGTGGCGCCCGAGAGACCAGCGAAAAAGACGGCTGAGGGGATCTACGAGGTTCTGAACAGCCTGGGGCATGCCAGTCCTGTATTGTCCTGGGAGGCGATTTGACCAACAGCAACACAGGACACAAGAATGGGGCCATGGCCCAACTGGAAAGGATGCTCGAGCAGAAATACCACTGGGTTGTGTGTAACCTGTACACATGGGAACTACCTTTGCGGCACCTCATAGCAGCGCTGGACGGTCCGACCACAGCTAAGGACGGATTCCAAGGACCCATAGGAAAGCTCCTTTCTCAAGTGGAACACATGGATTACAACCAATCCTTTGAAGGGCTCACAGGAGGAGAATAATATGTGGAGATACCAGAAGCAAAAGTGAGCAGAATGTCTACCGACCAGAAGACTTCTTACAGGCTATGTCAGGCCGTCAGAGCTGGCAGCCTATCAGAAGGGTTGCAGGAAATGCAGCCGGGCAGGCTTAATCATGCGCGATGGCTAACTACAGGTCTACGCATCGTGTACCTGTGGACAAGGAAGCATGCGCTGGCAGGAAAAGAAAAGGGTACGTTGGAACTCCTGGTACGATTCTGCCTTGATGTATACTTCAAGATCTACTTTGACTTGAAGGTGAAGAACACTCTAGTCGATGCCCCCTATCACGTCCTCACACAACTTCGACTTCTGAAGTCGCAACCTCGGGAGGTTCGAGAGGTAGTCGCCCGCTTCATCCAGTCAGGGGCGTGGAACGCGCACCATGAGAGCGTGCTGCTCTCGCTGCTGGTGAGCCCAGACCGTAGTGACAGAGAATTTGCGGTGGACCAGATCCTGAAGGTCCGGGGTGACTCTGAATACGGCGATATGTCCGTCAGGCCGAGAGTTAAGCCAGCCATCAGCATGGCAGCCACGTCCCTGACCAAGTTAGTCAGCTGGGATCCCGGTGAATTCCTTGAGCTGGTCTTCACCTGTCACCTGTCAAAAGATCAGCTGCAGGACATTCTGGTCACGCCCCTGACAATGCCAAAGTTTGCCTCCAACACCCAGTCCACCGAGAGGGCGGTGCAGCAGGTCACTGTAGCCGATGAGAACGTGGTGGGTCAGCAAGCCAGGAACGGATACATCCTCGCCAAAGCCCAACACAGAGCGTAGCTGCCGGTGCTCCTCACAAAGAAGCATATTCTGGGCAGCTTCTAAGTCCGGCGAAGAGTGTGCGCACATATTAACTCATTCGCATATAACATTTAACATTAACATTAACATTCGCATATCATATTTAACATTAGCATTCATGGCAGGAAGTGATGTCGGTGCCTTGCTCTAGTCATTAAACGAAAAAGTATGCAAAAAGTGGACTTTTGGTAGTCATTTCTATACCCAGCCATATGTAAGGTGCTGCTTACCTCTAGGTCTTTGATGAATATCTTTTTAGCATGGATTTCGTATTGCTCTTTAGTGTCGGAAAACACACAGTATCTTTTAAAAACATAATCGACACATCCTCGATCGAAAATAAGAGAAGTTTGGTAAATATAAACTGCATACGGTCTTTATTCACCTAAAATCGCCGCAGTTTTGCCATTTTTTTTGTCGAAAAAAATTATTTGGCGAAGAAACAATCCCTATATTGTGAGCAATCCCTTTAAAGCACATTTCAGACATCGTTTCATATCGCAATATATCATATTGTGGCAAATGTATGCGTCTGCTGATCTAATATCACCATGTCTTGAACATTTTAGAGGAATTTGTAAAAATCCTTCAGTTAGCGTGTCAAAAATTCCTTCAAATGCAAAAATTCCTTTAAATTCGTAATCCTCATACTCCATTTCATAGAAGTCCGAGTTGACCTAAGCTTTACTCGATTTCGCTATCCGACGCTGTGCCCTAATCCCCAGTCCCCAGTGTATTTGAACGGGACCCTGAGCCGATGTCGTCGTCCTCGTCTCTACTAAATGTTGATTATAGCTGACTTGTTTTACCTTTGGCCATACATTAGCCATACCCATGGTGCGACCTGGGTTCTGGTTTGTTCTGGGGTTTCTTTGTTCTAGGAACCTGGGTTCATGGGTACGAAAAGAAATTTCACGCGCAACACCCATCACTGAGACTATTAACATGCCCAAACTCAAATTACATGCCCACACCCATCGGCGCTAACATATACGGCTTCCAAATCAATGCCATGCAGGTCATAAGAGAAAGAAACAACTCAACATTTTGCATAGGAGAAAAGCATTGCTTCGCCGATATTCCCCCCGGTTTCGTCGTGCGACGTGACGAAGGTGGTATCGGCCCCCAGTCAAGGGCATTGGCAGCCGGCAGCTTCACCCTTTGGTGACGTCACCAAAGCGCGATTTTTTTTCTCCCTTCATTAATGCTAACGCTATGGGAGTTACAGTGATTTCGGGCAAAATTCAAACTCGATTAAACGATGAATTAGCGGTGATAAGAAAAATGTAAGCAAACCATACGAAAGCCACATCCCTCGTCTAGAGATACCAGGGTCTGCTTTTTCAGGCACAAGTCTGCTCCTAAGCAACGCCGTGTTAGATATCAACGGTCGGCAATATGTTGCCTGTTAGCATTGTGCGATAAGCAGTTCGTCGATAAAAGGCTGCCGTCAGCTCGAGGGTTCGTCAGACATAAGACTGCGCCTCAGCCGAGAGGACGTGCCTCCAGCCGTCTCACATAAGAATCGGTAAGAAAATAACACAAGCTGTTATGTTAAGTTCAGCAACTTTTGGGCCCTTCATGGTGAAAATTAATGTCAATTTTCAGCTCCTTGTTTTGCTAAATTTACGCCCTATTAACGGCTTTCTTGGTGTCTGGTGCTTTATACAGCAACTTAGTAGCTTAGCGATGCTTGTACGTCACACGGTACTTACTATGTGAAAATAATCAATGTATGTATCAATGTATCAGGTCGGACCATTCTAACAGAATGGTCCGACCTGTAGCTCGGGGTTATCGCTGTAGCAGTTTTCAACCAGCCGAGTGCTTCTTCAATCGGAACATTTTAAAGGGACACTGCCTCTTCCGGATGATATCGCAAAAACATGCTAAAACAAGTCTAAGAGACTAAATATTATTTTAATGCCTTCTTATGCTCAACAAAGCAGCGCAAATACAAAAACTATATTTATTTCATTTTTCAAAATAACATAAAAATGTTTGCGACTTTCACACACTACGAGATATATGGCAGCGATTGGAGCGCCAAATTCAGCGCAGTTTAGACATTTCCGTATTTGTAAACAACACTGTACAGGGAGTACCTTAAAACAATGTTAACAATCCGAAACCAAAAAAACTCTGTTGGAGAAAACTTCATCAATGGTTAGAGAGAAAAATCCTTTGGAACAATCCTCAATCCCTTTAGAACAATTCTTTCGTATATGCCTATTAATGAGTTTAATTCAGGCATAATAAGACATTTATTTTTTCTTCTGACATTACAAATTTCGAGAGAATGCTTGAGCAAAAAGTATCATCATTTTCCATGGTTGCATAACGCTGCAATTAATTGTTTTTTTACGTAGTGGTGGTGGACTGGTCAAGCTCATTGGCTGGACGAAAACTGAACTTTTAACGATGATATTAGGCCACTGGGCGTGAATAAAAAAAACGGACTTCATGGTGCTTATCAAATTTTACTTTGAACGGACAGTGTCCCTTTAACCATACACAGTTCGTTAGAAGGGGTCAGAGGGCTCAAACTACGGGAGATACACCATTCAAAAGTAGAGCTCACGCTAAGTCCAGTGATGCAAGCTTGTCAAAAATCTGTCGAGGGTATTTTTTTAAATCGACATTTCGTCCGAAATAGCGAAATCGAGGTAGCTGGAAATTTGTCACGATCTCTTTGAATAGCTGGGCTAGTGGACAGAGTTAGGGTTTTCAACGTGCGTTGTACCGTTCGTCCGTGACTGGCCGAGAGCCCGGTCCGTAAGCCGGGTCGGCGGCGCGAAGTGCTCAGCTCACGTGTCGCGAGGGCACTGCGCGCACTAAGGCGCGCAGTGCCCCTCGCGACACGCGAGCTGTCGGCACTAAAGGCGCACTCCCGCTTGCGCGTGAGGTGCAAGCGGGAGTGCGCCTTAGTGCCGACAGCGGGAGCGCTTGGCTTTGATGCAACCGTGCAACCAACCCAAAAATATAATGGCTTTCCTTTTTCTGAGACCTTGACCTGCAGAGCATGACGAATCGGGAGACATGTCATTGGTCTGCATTTTCGCCATACCATACGCGAAAGCCCCGACCAAACGAAAGGGGCGCGATTTTGGACAAAATGTCGATTAAAAAAATGCCCTCGACAGATTTTTCGAAAAATGTACACTGCTAGATTCAGCGTGAGCTCAGCTTTCTATTGGTGTATCTCACGTAGTTTGAGCCCTCCGACCCCTTCAGCGATCCGTGCCTATTCCCCGCGGGGATGGGCGATTTCTGCCTCTCCCCCGGTATTTATTTTACTTGCCGCTTCAAAGCCAAAAGTCAAGGCCTAGCGTTTTGAAACTTTGAGACTTTTCTCAAATTTAAATTACACGTAATGTGTCAAAAATTTGTAAAAAATATGTCCAGCAGAGATGCTCCCAGGCTCCTGTTTTGGGAAGGTTGTTACGAATGTGGCTGTACAGCACACACTTCCTTCGTAGTTTGCGGTGCAATAAATGCGTCATAAAATTTGCACTGCAATATGCATAACAACTAGTAAAGCATGCATGGCATGAAGCAGACGGAGAGAGTTATTTCATTTGTGTCCGGCAACTGATAGACAAAAGCATTGTTGTTTTGTTTGTTGCAATAGTAAAACAACACTTACCTGCACCTTTCTGTGGCATTTAGTTATTTGTATTTCTGATTCTCACCTGCGGAGTGAATTCGAGTCAAAGCACGTGATTATCCTGCAACCGTATTCAGTTTTTGTTTTATCTTTGATTGGTGAGGAGTTTTCTTTCAGTTGTGTTAAATTTTTACGTAGCCTATACCAGTGTTATTTACGACCAAGTTATCAGTGTATACTTTTTAATAATCAGTGCAGTGAAACGGGAGTTATCCTTGAAACCCACGCATTAAATCAATCAATCAATCAAGCAAGCAAGATGAAGACGGATTTTTGCCCATCTGTAACGACCGCTTCGCGGTCTCACTCAATCCGTCTGAAATACTGGAATGGACTAGTTGCAGGTTACCTAACCCATTGTTTTTATGCATTTGATGGAGCGCGAATTAATTTAAAATATTTTATACATTGTCAATGTAATATCAATTCATCTGAATTATGAGCAATTTAACTAATTATGTATATTTACGTAATTCATAATTCTGCTCTCTGATTGGTCGTGACGCAGTTTAGCAATAGTTCAGGCGATCGAAGGTACCTGAGTTAGCTTGAGCAGTTCGGTTGACACATTTATTTTTTATATAGAGGTTCATCGGAAAAATAAACATGAGATTTATCGCACGAATCAAAGCACGTGATATTGGTGGAATTATCAGAGTTATATATTCAATGAGTAGGATCAGTTTTGCTCTACGGTCACGGCTGGTTCGAACTAGACATTACTGTACTATGTTACCATATCAATTTCTGGTATGCTTTTGGTAACTCTGGGACATAACCTAGATTTTAACTATTTTACATATAGGATATGGTAGCCTCATCGAAAATATTCCGAAGTAATATTTAATACGAAAGTTTGTGTTAATTAGAATGGAATAATATTTCACTGTAATTAACTCATAACTGTTATTCGAACATTTGGCATAAACTCTTTATTGATAAAACATAATTAGTCAGCTGAACACATTTTGATTTATGCGCAATTGGCGAATCACCTTGCGTCTTCTGCGTCGAAAAGCGGCGAACTAACAGCTGAATTTTTTTGCGCAGCTGGCCTTGCGGATTCACTAATTGAAATAGGGTGTTTTGACGTTGCAAATAGTTTATTTGATTATGAAACATCAATAACAATTTAATATATTTTCGTTATTTTTATATAATTTACTGCTATTGTAAGCTTGCGACGTCAAAACTTACTGGCTCACTATCGGTCCCTGGCGGCCAACTGCTGCGGCAAATAGACCATTAAGTTTCGTGGTTTGCGTGCAAAGAATTGACGTCTGCTGGCGTTATTTCATTTTGACGAGTATTTGTCATTTGTATATCCTAGTTGGATGCATTTAAAAGTCAAATTAGGTTTCTGCATGTACGACACATTATATATGTAGGAAAGAACTGGATTATCGTCACGGCATGGGAAGCGACGGTACAGTCTCAAGCTGCGCCGTGGCGGACTCGGCGGCGAGGTCGCCCCGCCCGGAACGCGCCGAAAGTTATTGTGGAGATTGGTAAGCCTCATGTAAAATCGGATACATGCAGGAATATTGAAGAGCGAGCTTTCCATTGAGCATAAAAACTTAGTTCATCTATCTTTTGATAACAAATAAAGGGGGTAACTTCGTGTCATTTTGCATTTTGCCTTATCATTGGAGAGCGGGATTCTCTGGCAATGGTGACGTCACGGCTACGTCACAACTTGAACCCACCCGCGAATTAAGTAGATGTATTTAATTGTAATCACGCCACTTCACAGAAGCAAAACACATAACTTAAATTGTGGAATTTCTACCCTGTGACCAAATTAAATAATCTTAACGGCAGTTCAAAGGCATTTTAACGGATAGCTACAGCAGACAGATCCTAAGGATAACTCTGATATCTTTCCATACCAAGCTCTGGACCGCGACAGAGTATTTCAAACAACATTAAGGGCACGTTGCATTTTGCAGTGGTTTCTTGGGGCAGTGTTCAGTGAGGTAGCATCCGGATCTGAGCTCACTTAACAACTTCTGTGGAGGTAAACTAAACGAGTCTATGTGTGTTTAAAAAGAATATCCAGACCAGTGAGAGCTAAAGACAGCCGTGGGAGCTGGCAGTGCGGACTTTCCGCCGACATGGGCCGTAAGCATCTTTCGTGAGTATGAGGTGGAGGGCAGAGCTGTGCCTCAGCCGTAATGGAGCCTATCTCGATCATGTGCTGTATATGATATTAAGATGAGTAATTTTGTTTTGAATAAACACAGTATGAACTTCTGATCAGTTTGGTGCGAATAGTAAATCAGAGGAAAGCGCTTAACCATTTGTATTTTGCCACGGGAAATGCCGGGAATAACATGCTTTTGCATAGGCCGGCGCAATATTATTGCTAAATGACGTCACTACATCAAGTGCTTTATAAATAATAAACTTGTAAATACAAATATATCGCGAATTATTGATTTATATGCAAAATAATGTGTATCACGTTGATTAGCACATTTTTATCATTATTTTGCAAATATTCACCAAACAACCTGCAACTAGTCCATTGTACATATTTGTTGGCAGAGGCGCACTCAGGCACAGGGGCCCGCAGTTGCTATGGTGCACACTAAGGTCCGGTTTATTTAGTGCTCTAATAAGTGTATTTCTAAGAGTTTAAAAGTAAACCCATATTCATATGAAGCGCATTACTGAGAGCTTCGTTGCAAGCTATGGTTGCACTTTGAATTCTTTGGGATTTTTGACGCATTAGCCCAAAACCATTTTTGCTGCTTTGCGGCAGGGCAAGCTACCACGGACTTGGCATCGCCCCTGATATACGACCCCGCCATCTGACGCGCGGAAGACAAAGCTGTTTAATTACTACTTACTAAAAATGGCTTTTGAAGCAGTTCAAAATCCAGCTATTAACATACAAAACTGCAAAATCTTCGCCGCTTGCGCATCACTAAGTTTCGCAATTGGCTTACAACAAATAGGAAAGTTAAAATGTATTTATTAAGTGTTCTGCAGAGCTCTCCTTGGACGTAATTCCTGGTCCAGGGCCACTTCCTACACATTAACCATCCTTACCGTTTCCACCTTCGCCGATACGGGGTGGGGGGGCTGGAAAGATCCCTGCCAACTTCCAAACCCAAGCATCTAGAGCAACGCGGTAGAACCAGCATGTTGCCTGTCATGTGAGGAATCTAACGGTATGCAATTTTTAGGTTTCAGTCATTGGGTGAACTCCAGGTCAAGTGAATGACCTCGACTCGATCACGTTCAAGAATAGCGGTTCTTTCTCCGTCAGACAAACCTCAAAATTGAAAATTAATAAATGTGAATAAAAAGCATGGCCCTAAACCAGTTTCGTCTCAGAAATACAGAAAATGTATTTATTTGTTGGTATCTGGTTAAAATAAGTCCAAAAAAGTGATAAAAATGACGTCATGAGATTATTTTTTTAGAGAGCCATCACTCAATCTAAATTAGTCATTGCAAGCCATTGCTTTGAAATTTGGTTTGGGCATTGCCCACATTTAGTTCTGTCACCTTTCTTTTGCTTTTTTCAAAATCTTTGAAAATGTTGATTTTTAGTGATTTTTCCTTTTTTAGTTTTTTATGGGTAAGAAACCCAAACTTTCGGAAATCCGAGCTGGCCTTTTTTAACTAAAAGACATTTTCGATCTTTGTCGCTTTCTGTTAGCAAATTGCTGCAATACTCTATTTTCTACGATTTTTACAATATTTACCGTCTTTCCACCAACTATAATCGTCACTAAAACGTCATTATCTCCAAATGACTGAACCAATTTCAGTGAAATTTTGCCAGCATACGTATAATTGTTGTCAACTCAGCTACTGAAACTTCAGCAAGATGCGCCGCATGAGTAAAAAGTGATTTCAGAACAATATCAGGGAGGCCTGTCAGCCTCCCCCGTAAGGCGAGGGTTAATTTCCAAGCTGGCTACATGTTAATCTAGCTAGCCTGCCGAGTTCCGAAAAAGGCGACGCGAACGATATGACGCAAACAACATCGGCCCTCTAAATTACCTAAAATACCTAACCTAACTAAATACGTATTATAACATGGAAATCCACATTAAAAATGCTGCAAATATTTTGATACACGCAGACAAAACGGATATACATTTCTTCGTCATTTCAGCCGACCCCTCAATAATTATCGGTGACGCCCTGCGAGTTGGTATGAAATAAACGTGATTATTACTTACGTGTGTATATGCTACGGAAAGTGGTGTCCTGTGTGTTTTAATGTGATTTTCCACGATTTTTTTTAACTTTAGAAGTGTTTTTTCCCGAAAAATAATAATTTTTGATCTCGAATGCCAAATAAGGTGAGAAGCCCAAATCCGAGGATACAAAATGGGGGTACCTTTTTGCCAAAAAAAGTTGGCCCCTCAAACTGAGCGGCTGGATCCACCCCTGGTGGCACACCCTAAATTGGTCACGTTCATAAATAGGACCACAGATGACCTAATAATTGGTAATAAACTGAGTAAATGAGTACAGCAATTGGCCGACCAGACGTTCGTGCAGCTATGCCCAATACATTGAACAGGTTAAAGGGAATAGTTCACCTTTAACATTGGGTTTTGAGTTGATATAGCCAAGTTGTGGCGCATGCTTCGAAAATGACTATGTGACGCTTTCACATTTTCCAAGAAACTCTTAATATTTAATTTCAGTCCTAAAAGTCGGAACCAGGTATACCCGGTAACTCCAATCGCTGATGCTGATTTGCTGAGTGACGTATGATTATGACGCACAGATGGGACGTAAGACTTTGGGAAAGGTAAGTTTGCTGGACCAAAACCATACTGTTTTAGTACCTCTTTCTTTATTGCAGAATGAACTTTTGTCAGGTAGGCTATGCATAGTGATTTTAGATGTTTATCTTTCTATAAAACATCTTTATTAACAACGTTAATGTAGGCGTATGCTCAGGTTTCAGCGCTGGCTGAACGTTTTCCGGCTCGGTTACAAATTGATTGATCTGTCCCCCTCACCGAACCCCACCTCTTACAGTACGCGCGTGCGCTGTTTTGATTGGCCGCCCGCGGCGC
>VOPJ01007404.1:40519-45519 GCA_014673585.1 Semibalanus balanoides
CAGTTTTATCTAATTTGATTCAATCTAAGTGGACCAAATTAGACCCAAAAAGCTAAAAATCATTGCAGATGACGTCATGCTGAGAACCTAATGTACTGAGTTGTTCGGAATCTTCACCATTCGATCTGGCGTGGTTCAAAACGTTGTGGTGGATAGTTGTTTCTAATTTGATTCAATCCAAGTGGACCAAATTAGCCCAAAAACGCTCAAAATCGTTGCAGATGACGTCATGCTCCGAACTATTGGACCGATTTGGACACGATCTTCACCCTTTAATCTGGCTTGTTCCAAAGCAGGGCCGTATTAAATTTAATCATTTTTGGTCGAATTTAAGTGGACCAAATCGGACCAAAACCACCAGTTTTGTTGGTTTCGGTCCAATTTGGTCCACTTTAAATTAACTAAACTCGAATTATATGACGAAGTACTTGTATGAACAGCATGGTGATTAGCAAGATATTATATTATTTTAACAAACTCAGTACTCAGTACTTGAAACTCAGTACTGAACATAAGGTTAAAATAATATAATATTTAACTAAACTCGGTCAAACTCAACACGGCACTGTTTTTGATCAAGCCGGATCGAATGGTGAAAATTTTGTCCAAATCAGTTTTGATATGTTCTGAGAATGGCGTCGTCTGCAACGTTTTTTTTTTACTTTTTTTGGTCTAATTTTGTCCACTTAGATTAAACCAACGTAGATAAAACTCTTATCCACAACGTTTTGAACCACGCTGGATCGAATGGTTAAGATACTGTCCGAATCGGTCCCTAAGGTTTGGAGCATGATGGTCGTCTGCAACGAATTTTTGGTGTTTGGTGGTTTTGGTCCCAATTTGGGTCGCACTCATATTAGACCAAAGTGATAACAATTATATACGGCACCGTCCTTAAGACCACGCCGATCAATGTGAAGACCCCGTCCAAAACGGTTCTCAATTAGCTTGGCAGATATTTGCCCGTTACCCCTCCCCTTGGTGGTTAATTTCGAAAACACGCAACGTATATAGATGGAAAATGGAAATAGAGGAAAAACGCCCCTTTTTTTTTGTTGCATTGTTAGACAACCTGTCGTTCATCATTCTCACTCTCTCTCTCTCTCACTCTCTCATTTCTTCTCTCTCTCTTCTCTCTCCGTCTCTCTCTCTCTTCTCTCTCTCTCGGGACAATATCTTTATAGGTGCCTCGAAATCAAACTTCGATCAATTTCTCAGAGGTGTACCCAAGGTCACACGAGGGTCCATCGAACAAAACATGTCACAAGGTCACGTGGTCAAGGTCATTCAGGTCACGCTAAAAAAAAATTCAGAAAAAACTTCCGTTTTCATTGTGAACTCAGCCATACAAGTAATTTTTAGCAATTTGGTTTAAGTATATATATTGCAGTCTTTCGACCTCCGAAAACACCTCTGCAAAGTGACCCTGCAAAATGGGCCCGAGCTAATAACTCGATAACCTGAAGGTCAGATCGAGCTAAATATTTCCACAGCTGAATTCAGGACCCAAGATAACCCTATTCACCAATTTTGAACAAAACGTGAGAGATGAGGGTGTAATTTGGGATAAAAAATGGTCGAAATGTCGTGGAATGCCCCATTTGTTAAATGATAGCTTATTTCAATGAAAACTAGATTAATTGTCCATTCATGTTTTTAGTGATATTCACTTTTGAACGCAAGGAATAATGATAATTAGCAAATTCTTTTTGTTCAGTTTTGCTGAGAAGATGGCCGCCCGGCTGCGTCCTGTCTGGTGCAGGGGGACAGCTGCCCCCTCTCACTCCAGAAGTCGGGGGAGGGGGGGCAAACATATGATTTTTCCTCCCAATAAATTTGTAAAAGGGGTCCTTCAAGAAGTTATTTTTCGTCATTTTTGACCAAACAAAACATGACTAGGACCCCATGGTGCCCCCCAACGAGCCTGAGGGGCCCTCTAAGGCTGACAGAAGGCCCTCAGTCGGCCTAAGGGGGCCCTCTGTAGGCCTGAGGGGGACATTGAAAGGCATGAGACTTCAAAACGGGTCTGTCTGACGTTTTTTGCGACCATTTAGAGGGTTCTGCAAAATATAGTGGTCTAAATCCGGGAGATAAACGATTTCGCCCAATATTTTGGGAGGGAGCCCTTTGGCCGTGAAAGGCCCTTTGGCCGAGAGGGCCCACTGTTTTTTTGCCCCCATCCGAAAATACCATACGTTGCCACTGGGTGGCAACACTTTGTAAGCGTTGTCGGCTGTCGGTTATGTGCGCTATCAGGCGACAGTCTCTCCCAAGCTTCACGGGGTATAACGAGCTTCTGACAAAGCTCGGTGGTGAATAGGAGCACCGACCAAAATAAACCTCTCCAGCCTCCGCAAAGGCTTCATATACTGATTCCAAAATAGTTGATACAATTCGACTGCTTACATTCCTGACACCGTGTAGTCTGCGTGCTATTCGATGCTGAATTCCGATCGACGCTATCTTATCTTGGAATGGTGCTATCTCTGCTGAATATGACGCCTCCAATAATTGTTCTCATCGTCGTTGAGCGAGATAGCACGTAGCACGGGATCTCTGCCAGGAAGCCTGGATAGTGGCATTGTGAGCATTGCATAGCGGAAGATAGCTGCAGGGAGGGTTTCCTCTGACCAGCCGGATGTAACCGGTAACAGCTGGCGGGGACAACAGACCGAGCAGGAACAACAGACCGAGCGGGAACAACATACCGAGCGGGGACAACAGACCGAGCGGGGACAACAGACTGAGCGGGGACAACAGACTGAGCGGGAACAACATACCGAGCGGGGACAACAGACCGAGCGGGGACAACAAGACCGAGCAGGGACAACAGACCGAGCGGGGACAACAGACCGAGCAGTGACAACAGACCGAGCGGGGACAACAGACCGAGCGGGGACAACAGACCGAGCGGGGACAACAGACCGAGCGGGAACAACAGATCGAGCGGGGACAACATATCGAGCGGGGACAACAGACCGAGCGGGAACAACAGACCAAGCAGGGACAACAGACCGAGCGGGGACAACATACCGAGCGGGGACAACAGACCGAGCGGGGACAACAGACCGAGTGGGGACAACAGACTGAGTGGTGATAACAGACCGAGCGGGGACAACAGACCGAGCGGGGACAACAGACCGAGCGGGGACAACAGACCGAAGCGGGAACAACCAGATCGAGCGGGGACAAACATATCGAGCGGGGACAACAGACCGAGCGGGAAACAACAGACCAAGCAGGGACAACAGACCGAGCGGGGAAACATACCGAGCGGGGACAACAGAACCGAGCGGGGAAACCAAGACCGAGTGGGGACAAACAGACTGAGTGGTGATAACAGACCGAGCGGGGACAAACAGACCGAGCGGGGACAACAGACCGAGCGGTGACAACAGACCGACGGGGACAACAACAGAGAGGGGAATAACAGACAAGAGCGGGAACAACAGACCGAGCGGGGACAACAGACCGAGCGGGGTCAAACAGAACCGAGCGGGACAACAGACCGAGCGGAACAACAAGATCGAGCGGGGACAAATATCGAGCGGGTGAACAACAGACCGAGCGGGAAATAACAGACCAATCATGGGACAACCAGACCGAGCGGGACAACATACCGAGCGGGGACAACAGACCCGAGCGGGGACAACATACCGAGTGGGGGACAACAGACTGAGTGTGATAACAGACGGCGAGCGGGACAACAGACCGAGCGGGGACAACCAGACGAGCGGTGAACAACAGACCGAGCGGGGACTAACAAGACCGAGGCGGGGATAACAGACCGAGCGGGAACAACAGACCGAGGGGGAACAACAGAACCGGCGGGGACAACAGACGAGCGGGGACACAGACCGAGCGGGGACAACAAACCGAGCGGGGACAAATACCGAACGGGACAACAACCGGTGGGATAACAGACCGGAGCGGGGACAACAGACCGAGCGGGGACAACAAGACCGAGCGGGGATAGACCGAGCGGGGACAACAGACCGAGCGGGGACAACAGACCGAGCGGGGACAACATACCGAACGGGGACAACAGACCGAGTGGGGTACGGTCTGGAGCGACGAACGGACAAACGGCAGACTAATCAGCAGAGGTCCAAAACTGACTTTCTCTCTAACCCCGGATAGAGCAAATTTGGAAGAACTTAAAAAGAGGAGAAAGAATTAGGTATCACACTATACATGGCCCATGGACCCAGTTGTAACGCCTTGCCATGCTTCATGCTTCAACTGTTCATCCTTCGTTTAGAACATGCTCTGGCAAAAATCGCACAATTTTAGTTGCCCCGACTTACCGCACTTTGCTGTTTTTACCGTGGTTCTGAAGTCGAGCGAGGTAGAAGAAAGTGCATGTCGTGATGGTCCAGTTAGTTGTCTTCCGTATGGGAAATTCGTCCTAATCGGCAAGTTTAATAGAAACCGGCATAATTTTAGAAGCCTCGCTCTAGCCCAGACCCTGACAGGAATTCCCTCAGTTCACAATAGGACTGGCCACGCGTACCCGCCGAGACTGACACGTTTATCCGGACCCGCCGGTGGGTGGCTCCGTGACCCGTTATCTGAGCTCCGGGGCAACGGAAAACACGGGGCGCGAGCGCGAGGGGCCGGCAACTCGTTCGGATGCTATATTTACGGCACAGAATATGACACACGGTGCAACACGGAGGTTGCTTAACCTTTTGTATGGAAATATATAATCTACCTGACTGTCGCAACATGTCTATGATCAGCTGGGGGAGCAGAACTTAGGACGGTAAGGTTAAATGTTGTTAATCTTGACCTTGAGGATCCCATCTTCCTAATCAACAGCCGTCTATGGTTCCGACTTCGTGGCAGTAATTACGGCCGAACACGAATAATACCGCATAGCTAAAAATAAGAAGGCTTCTGAGTCATGGCATGCACAGCTGATACAATTTTTTGGAG
Source organism: Semibalanus balanoides (assembly GCA_014673585.1). NCBI lineage: Eukaryota > Metazoa > Arthropoda > Thecostraca > Balanomorpha > Balanidae > Semibalanus > Semibalanus balanoides. The sequence goes on from VOPJ01007404.1 coordinate 45,458, forward strand.
AAAGTCTGCAACCGGTTATAGAAAGTCGGACACTTTTTTAGACCTCTGGACTAATGGAAACA
>VOPJ01007404.1:50519-63352 GCA_014673585.1 Semibalanus balanoides
GGACGTACTCTATTTGGCGGATTCGAGAAAGGAGATCATGAACAATTAGATACAACTTAATCTACATAATAAAGGGCAAATGGATTTTCGTTTGACGTCATGGAATCGAACACCTCGTAATGGATACAAAATCCCATACAATTTCCTGAATCAGCATAATTACAGGAAGGTTTTGGATCCAAAAAAATACATATATACTGTCATTATATACAAAAAATACAATCTACAAAATATACAAAAAACGGCTTCTCCTCCTGGGTACATATCTACCATAGTTAAATCTGGAAACGTTAGTTAAATCTGCTTTCAAGTGAAGTTATGGCACATTAGTGCTCGAGCGAACCTGCTTTTCTGCATATGCTGCGCTTTTGTGACATTCATTCTGAAGCCTTTGCGAATTAAAATTACGAAAATGCTACGGTTACGGTAGGTACATATCTACCTTGGTTAAATATGCTTTTAAAGTGGTGTTGGTGCTCGATTCCACCGTATGTTTGAATGCAGCGTGTACGTTACTTGTCCCCTGACGAGAACCATAACACGTAAGATTGCCTTGGTTGCAAATGCTCCAATTAATTGAAGCAGGTAGCAAAAACGTTAGATGCATTGGTTTTAATTTTGTTCCAGGTTGGTTTTTAATAATCCAGGTAGGCCTTGGTTTTAATGCTCAAATGCGATATAAATAAATTGCGCAAACATTATATTGGCCTCGGTTTCATTTGCTCTGCGCCATGGGTTTCATTGTTTGGTTTATTTTGGTTTAAGGGCGCGTCGACCTTTTTTGGATCAATTTTAATTTGCGCCCGTTTTTTTTTTTTTTTTTTAATTACGCACCACTTAAAAATACATCAAGTGTGTCATTATTGTTAACATTAGGCAATTCATTGCCCGGGCAACGCCGGGCATCCTAGCTAGTGTTTAATGAATATATTACACTCACTCGAATCAGCAACAGATACCGTTCGGTTAGTGGTTACCTCCGATTAAGTAGTTTTACTGGTCGTATAAATGCTCAGTTCAATATTCGTCGACTATATGGAATGCTTCGCCGGTGAAAAGTATGCCAACGAAATCGCGGATTGTTATTGTGTACACTAAATCAAATTATAACTTTAATCAGATGAAAACATATTCAAAGAAAAATGTATTTCAAGTAGCTATCCAATGACGAGAATGAAAATCCGATCTCAATCGGGTCAGTGGTTGCATTGATACTAGTTTTCGAAAAGTGTCTGTACGGCTGGTTTTGAGTTATTTCGAATTCAGACTGGATACATTTGGATGTGATCAAACTGGTCCAATTTGATCTTGGATTAATTTCATACCCTGCCTTTATACCCTGCGGCATCTGACAATATGTATAATTTTGTTTAACAAAGTGGTATCTACAGTCAATGCGACCCACATATTCCAAAGCTGAGTAAAACGAAACGTTCATGTATATGTATGTGCTTGGAAGTGGCGCTCACAATATGAATTACATGATGCATCATATATGTAATTTGTTGTGGGGGCGGCAAAAGGAACTACTACTTTGTCGAGCATTGTCGCTAGATGTCGCGCTGAGCGGCGATGAAACCATATAGGTGGCAGCAGTAGTTTCCACTCAACCCGCTCCTGGTAGTGGAGGAGGGAACCAGTCGGGTGTACTGGGAGGGGGTGGGGCACACGAAGGGGTGACGAGCCTCGCATGCCAGTTGAACACCGTCAGCTGCCGTGTCTGCGTCAGTGTCTCTGTTTCGGTCTCTTGTCTCCACGCTCCGCGTCTTCGTCAGCGCCACCAGTTCTGGTACACGGCAGGTGAGTTCAAAGACTGCGTGATATTGTATCCATTTAATATGTACGTATTCTTAACCCGGCATTGGCTGGGGTCTCAGCCGAACGTAATTGGCGGGGGGCGTTCTTCGCCCCCTCGTTATCTTCCGAACCAATAACCGCAGCGAGACGCACAAGGGTGCAATCGAAAGCTCTTAATGAGACACGTCTAAAGCATACGCGACATTTTCCAAATAAGGTCACATGTCAGGACACAGTAAGGTCAAAGCGTAAAACTGAGATATTTGATTTTGCGGGCCATACTTTCCATCCAAAGCCTTAAGCCTTAGATTGAGACTATTATCGCTCCAAGTGCTCTCAAAGGTATGTTGCATCTCCCGTATAAACAAGAGCGACGCCGCCTTCTGAAAGTTGGGGGGGGTGGGGTTGCGGACGAAGGCATTCTAAGTCAATTTCTGTCCATGCAACGTCCATAGCGTATGTTAAATCCAAAAACCTTTGGACGCGTCCCCCGTACGCGATCCCCGATGCGGACCCCATGGCACCGCCCTTGCCAATAGGCAAAACTAAATTGTAAGCAAAGGTCAAGCTCAAGACCAGGTAAAATAAGGTCACTATTGGCAAAAGGTCATGACACATGTTTTATGGTTTATTTTCACGTAGGAATCGATATTTCAGCCACTTGCACGCTTGACCCCATAATCCATATATGGTAAAGGTCAGGGCATATTAGGTCAAAATTTGAAATGAATTAAGTTAAATAAAAAAGGCATGCATCTTAACCAGTTTTGTCTCAGAAATACCGTGGTGGCATTATTTTATATCTAGTCATTAAAGGAAAAAACGCACTTAAGAAATGACGTTATGACGTACTCATACTTATGGAGCCATCAGTCAGTCAAAATTTAAGATATGGTTGTAAAATTTGGTTTGGGTATTATCCATGTGTGGTTCTTAATTCTCATACATATATTCCTTTTTGGTGTTAAAATATTGTTTTTTAGAGCATTAACTTTTTAATGTAAGGGTCAAAAACAAAAAGTTTCAAAAATCATGGAAAAACATTTTTAGCCTTTGACATTTGCTATCTTTTGGCGCTTCTTGATTGCATTTTGCCTTATAAATGGTCGTAGGGTCGGGTCGTGAAAAAATATATAGTGCAAATTAGTTATTATATTACTTACCTTTACCCAAATACGATTTCTCGCCGTGTTTGGTGCTCTAAAAAATATATGAACGCTGGTACGTTATCGTCACAAATACGACACATGTCGGCTACTTCGCGCCATTTCCTCCTAATGGCCCGTATGTTTCTCTCTTATCAACTGCGAAAACTTGCATAATTTTAGATAGTTACAATGCAGGGAAATTCTTACTCGGTATGATAAATATATGTTATAAAATAAATAATCGATATTCTGTGTAATGTCAGCAATTCACTATATTTCATAAAACATAGTATATTTATAAATAATTGCCTTGCCCTGCAAAATAAAGACTTCATTAGTAGGTGGAAATCTGTCAGCAAATAAAAACACAGCTATGCAATTTATGGCCAAAAAATCACAAGCTGCCCAAAATTGTCAAAAGCTGCCCCAATTGTAATGTGTTGGTGCCACTGCCAACCTTACCCCGGCGAGATATCGTCGAAAGACGAAACCTGTCACGTTTTGCAGACTGGCACCTCGGATAAACCTCACTGGTTACTGTATCGCTACCGCGCAAAAGCTACGTTGGTTGTGAATCACTCCAGATTAAAATAGCGTCAGACGCGCTACTTTCCCTAGTTTCTTATGCAGGGACGTATCCAGGGGAGGGGGCACGGGGCCATGCACCCCCCCCGAGCAAATCAATGTTCACTAGATAAAATGAGATTCTCTGACGACCCGATCCTACCGCCCCCTCCCCTCTGGTCAACAACAAATGGCCCGTGGCCGAGGAGCAAAATTCGATTCTACCACCGACGTGCCGTGATTCTACCAGGATAACGGCCCACTGATACAAATTATGGGCACGTGCCTGCCCTACTGCTACCGAATTGCTACCAAATACAGGAAACACGAACAAGACAATACATAGCAATGTTTTTTTCCCGCAAGAAGTTATTACTCGCAGTCAGTACCTATTTTTTACCACCAGTTTCATGATTTTTTTTGGGAGGGGGCTAATTTATATTGCCGTCCCTGTCGTAGAATGGGAGGGCCCTTTTTCCCTGTTTCCCCTGGATCCGTTAGTGAACCGTACAAAATGTAGGCTGCGAATCGCTCCAGATCAAAATAACGAGAGACGCGCCACTTTCCCTACTCACTACTGCTACCAAATTACTACCAAAGAGGAATCACGAATGTCGCCACGATGTCCCCTGGTTTCACATACGCTGGTGACACTGATGTGATTTTGACTGTCAGGGGAAGAGCAGGAGGGGGATGTCCGGGTCAGGGTAAGGATGGTGAGGAAGACGACAGTCGCTGACTGATCACAGCTCCTCGATGGCGAGGGCGCTGAGATCCGACAGATCTACCGATACTTCAGCGCCTCGATGGCGAGGTTAGCCGAAGCCGACTGGTCGCACCCCTTGCATGAAAAAAGGCCCCGACCCCCGCGTCTCGATGGCGAGACACGGGAAACGAGTTTGAACCCCGATGTCTCGATGGCGAGACACCGTGGCGCCCCCTCACCACACCCAGCATGAGGCTGGCAAATGACGGATCCCGGATGAAGGTCGGTTTTGCAGTCACACACCCTGAAAGGCTTGCTTGTGCTCTGGATTGCACCTCCGTTTCGTCCACTTCTCGTCAACATCCGTCACCTTCAACGCACAACACCTGATTCTATCCACTCGGGTATTATTTGACCAGTACCCAGACACCTAAACAACCGCGACCAGAGGACACGAGTCCGGTCCGCACCACACCCAGTCCAGACAGTGCCTTTCAACTGGCGCCATCCCGAGGTAAACCATCGCTGGTCGCTCCAGGGCGGGGACACCAGCGACCCAATCACAGGCACGCACGCCAGCCCCGTCCCAGGTCAGGCCTCGCCCCGGGCGCCACGTGGCCGCTGCGGATGCTACGGCGGCCACGTGGCCCGGCCGGTAACCCGGCGGGCGCCGCTCAGCAGCCGCCGATGGCAACAACGAATGAGACAATTCTTCGGCATTTTTGTAGTCGGTATCTATTTTTCATCACCAGTTTCATTTTTTTAGGGGAGGGCTTATTTGTATTGCCGCCCCTGTCGATCCCGGAATAGGGGGAGGGGCTTTTGCTCCCTGCCGTCCCATCCTGGATCCGCCAGTGTGCTTGGTCCACAAACTTAACATTGTTGAAGCACACTGGGTACTTGCTTTTATTTTTCCCAAACTGATAATTTTAAATAAGAGATAATTGTATTTAATTATTAAATAAATAACATAATTATTATTTATACCACAACGGAAACCTACACAATTGTACTTTCCTTCAAGCAAGTTTAAAATCAAATGACCGGCTAATAGCGACAACTGGAATTCAAAACACACTGCAGCATGAGTGGAGCTTTTCAGAAAAAATAGTGGGGCAAACTATCGCATTGCTTGGTAATTTTGCATGTTTGAAATGAAAATTGTAATTTTAACGCCAGGGACCGTTCAAATCTGACAAATCTGGTGGGGCTAAGCGGGAAGCTGGTGGTGGGGCAGTGGTCCCACCATTTTAATTATGGAAACTCCCCCCGTACACTGCGGATAAAATATGTGCATTGAATGATTGAACGAGCCCAAATAAACAGCGCCTGAACAAGAATGTACACTTTCCTTTTTTCTGGGCCGAGGCAAGGCTTAATGTCTCGATTGTCGGGTATCACGCTCCAGTATTTCGTGGTTGAACTGGATACACGACGCCAACGACAAACGTTTCGCGCTGGTGATAGCCTTATGCAACATGCACAAGTCAGAATATTGTACTAAATCTAACGAATTTAGCCAACCTTATTCACGCAATACATAAGAGATGAGCTCGTATTTCCTGCGTCCTGATACCAGTGAGACGCCTTAAACGGCAAAGGACGAGCGAGCCCGAATATACCAGTGCCAATTTCGTATCCGCCTTACGGAGGTTGGTTTTGTGCGAAGCATGCTTTTTAATTGTTTTCGCTATGCGTTGTTTTGTCGTCACAACTGGATCCGAACAAAATCGATACTTTGAACTAGGTAGGTTTGCATTTTGCAGTGTCCTTTTAAACCTGAAAATATAAGCTTCATGTTTGTAAGCAAAAATACATTTTGGGTGGGTATTAGATGAATTTGATTGGTCTTTACAGCTGCACCATCTGTATCGCTTAGCATCCTTTGGTTTTAACGTTACGGCGGTGTAATGAAGGAAACATTATAAATTCGACGATATGAATATTACAGTCGGGTTTTAGCAGCGAAATATTGGATTAAAATCTAAATTTGAACATGCATTCTAGAGACGGTTCATTAGTCTACACATTGGTGTTTGTTTCATCGCTTCACGTCCCTAAGTGCCGAGCACTGATCAAAATCGTGCTTATGTCATAAACTATAAATTTGCGCTCGTATCGCCAGTAACTTTGCAGGTGCCACGCGCCGCTGATCGACACACAGTGCATACGCCGGGCGGATCGTTTCCACACATCTGCTGTTCAACCAGTGTCCTTGCGACTTTTGGTTGCCGAGATATAGGCCCGGTATTGCAACGATATTTTGTATATAATTTCGTGGGCGGAACAGGGGTGCACGTGCACACGTGCAGTGTGACCCAGAGTTTGACCTGCGCAACATTGCAAGTGGTGTGGTCTCAAACCACACACCAAATTTCAGCTTAATCGGTCCAGCCATTTCTCAGCTATAGCAGGATAACGTTTTCTGACGCCCCTGACGGCGGAGCCGCTGTTCCCGCGCTATGTCGACGCCCTCCACGTGAGACGAAACATGTCAAAATAAACATAATGTATATGGTGAATGGGCGCCTTCAGGTGGTAAAGACAAGTAATGTCATTTTCCCAGAAAATTTTCTGACCAGGAAACCAATCGGCAAATACCCAACAGGAAGGCATTTTGGTATCCAATATTGGACCGATTGTTGGTTGAGGCCAAAAATGTCCATAGATTTGGACGCGATTTTTAAACAGTAACACTTATTTAAACACAAGATTGGAGGCCTGACCGAAAAGTGTTTCACAAAATTTATACCAGCCTGACCGGACCTTACCGGGAATCGGTCACACTTTTTTTTCGGTAACCAATTAAATTTGGTTTGGTGTATCGATTGACACCAGTAAGTAAAGACATAATAGATCATATATAATAGAGATGCTGATGCTGCCTATGCTGAAGCACTTGATTTCGTGGCAATTCAGTGGTCTTTTTTCAGCACATTTGGTTCAAACTCTCGATGCCCGTGTTTAACTGAGCCACTATCCTTTATGTTGAAAACAGTTTTGTAGGCAATATAGTATCATGTAAACCAAATTATTAAAAATATTCTTCTCAGATGTTATTGGCATCGGCGCACGCTATTTATAGGGGATCTATAGGAGAAACTTATTGCTTATAAAAGACCACTGATTTGCCGCAGATTTATGTGCAGGGCCTCTCTATTATATATGATCTCTATGGTAAAGACCGCTTGTCAATCGGATGTGGGATTACAAAAATATAAGCTTCTGACCAGCGTTATGGTCTGGCCGGGCCGGGCCGGGTCGGCCGCTGATATGTGATAAAAATCCGGTATTCAGTGAGGACTCACTTGCGCTTCGCGTTCGCTCGTAGTTACTGGTGCGGGCAGGATTTAGGATCGTTTGGATGTTCTCTACTGCCTGGGACAGAGGTCAGAGCTGTTATAGAGCCTTGGTCAGAGCTGCTGCGGATGGTGGGCCGAGCTGCAGTCTTTCGCCTTCTCTTATTGTAGCTATGCAGTGCATTATCGGCTCACTCCAAAACGGCAAAACGTTTATTGTTTGTTCTGGGACCTTTCTCCTCGCTGAAGTCAGCTTACGTAATCACGAACCCATGTGTAGTCAAGGAGCACTCACTGAAAGACGGCGCTACTCGACTGATGACCCAGGACAACGCTACATAAAAGACAGCACTGTTGATGTGCAGCAAACCCAATAACGTCGCCATTTTAAACTTCACAATGCTAAAAAGCATCAGTCACAACAGCGCTCAGACAGAAAGAAATCTTATGTAAGCCCTCAGACAGAAAACAAACTTAATTACTTACAAGCTTTCAGGATTGAAACACAAGCTGCCAAGCTGTCCGTATTTCTTCTTTACTAAGACATTTAAGTTATCTCTTCTCTCAAATCATTTCTAATGGTGTGCTTTACTGTCATAAGCTAAATCCAAATTATGCGATGAAACTGGAAATGCCACAGACTACTTCATAAGGAAGCTTAACCCGGCATTTACTTGGGTCTGATCTGAACACCATTGACTGGGGGGGGGGGTCGTTAAATGCCCCCTGGTTATCTTCCGAACCAATGATCACAGCGAGACGCGCAAGGCGGTATTCGAAAACGTTCAAGGGCGTTATTCGAAAGCGCTCAAATCTAAATCACGCTCGAAAATCTCAAATCGAGGTCACATGTCAGGTCACGGTCAGGTCAAATGTCAAAATCGAGGTACTTTAGCTTATGGGCCATACCTTCTTTCCATCCAAAGCCATCGATTGCGACCATGATTACCCAAAGTGCTCTTAAAGGTATGATAAATATCCCGCATGATCAAAAGTGAGATTATTGGCAAGGATCAAAGGTCAAGGTCAAGTCACAAAAGGTCACTATACACAAAATATCTAAAAAAGTCATACAACACATGTTTTATGGATCATTTTACGCGTAGAAAGCGATAGTGGTACTAATTTACCACCAGACTCCATGTACAAGAGGTAAATGTCAAGCTAAGGTCAAAGTAAGGTCACAAAATGTCAAAATTTGACATTGATAAATATAAATAAAAAGGGGATGTTCCTGGACCAGTTTTGTTTCAGAAATACATTACTGTCATTTATTTATCTGTGTCTTGTCAATAGAAGCCATAAAACGCAGTTACAAAATATGACGTAAAGAGTTACCTGCACTGTAAATGCGATCACTCAGTCAAAAATTATATGATTTGGTAATTTGGCATCGTAATTGTTCGCATATCACATATCTCACATATCTCTCACATATCTGTAGGTTTTCCAATATTTAAGAAAATTGTGATTTTTGTCATTTTTCCAAAATGTGTGTTCTTTGAAAATTTTAAGGTCAAAATCACAATTGTTCTCAAAATCTGTGACAGCCATTTTTTAGCCCTTATTATGTAAAATATTGATCTGTTTTTGGAATGCATTTTGCTCGACATATTGCTTTTGTACGATCTGTTAAAGGGACACTGCCTCTTCCGGATGATATCGCAAAAACAGGCTTAAACAAGGCCTAAGGACTTATGATTTTTAATTGCCATGAAATCTTATCCAAAAGCGCAAATAAAAAAAACAATCATTTAATTTAATTACTTATAAGAATCTAAAAACTGTTTAACGATTTATAATCACCACTACGTAATGGAAGCGTTTTGCTCAAGTTAACTGTAATCACAGAGAAGGGAATCAACTGACCAACCGTCAGCTGACGCTATTGCAATTGGATCGAGAGCCGATGCGCTTATACATTGTGGTTCTGTTAACTGAATCTAACCGTATCTTGCGCATTTTGAGTCGTTGCCATGGAAACGTGAACAGACTCTGTCATTTGGTATTCCAGAATCGGAGGACAATATAAGAAAACTCGGTCGGAAAACTTTCATTAATGCTGGGAAATCAAAATCCCTTCGTAAAGTAAAAAAAATCGGAGCAAATCTTTCCTTCATGTAAAGAATGTTTCTTCATGACTATTATTGAGCTTAAATCAGGTATATATGAATGAATGGTTTTTCTGGCATTAAAAATTCTGGGGTAGAATGCTTGCGCCCAAAATAACTTATTTCCATAGTTGCAAGGCTCAAGAATTAATTGATTTTTGGTAGTAGTGGTTGGCGGACTCAGAAACTATTGGTGGAGAAAATGAACTTTGAACGGCGATATTGGGCGACTGGGCGCTGAATTAAAAAAACGGACTTCATGGTGCTTATAGAATTCGGTGTTTTAAATTCAAATTTTTACTTTGAGTGGACAGTGTCCATTTAAGGCTTAGCTGATTTTGCGTCAAAATCGTGTGTATTGACGTCACTAAATCCGCTATATCTTCTTAATTTATCAAAGAAATTGCTTTATGTTTCCACACAAGACGCGACATAGATGTTTAAGAAGGTAACAGAAGTTTCACGTTGATAACACAAATCGTTTGCGATTTATCCCAAAAATTCGTCAGGGGTGTTAAACGCCCCCCCCCCACCAGTCATTGCTGGGTTTGTTTAAGCATCGCCTTCTGTTTGATTTGAAGCTGCCTGAACTGCCGCCGGCTGGGTTACACCGTGCGATAACTTACGATGGCTGCGTTTTCCAGTTGGGAATTGTGACAGCGAACAGAATCATCGATACATGTGCAAGATATCTTATCATGTGAGTGAGAATGTGATTCATTACATGCATAAATATGCGAGATTGAAAAGGCGTTTGTTTATATGGAGACCTGTCGGAACTTAAAGCACATTCAAATTTAGCTGACATCATACCTACCATCTGATTAAAACGCGCTTTAGTCTAGTAACCCGTCAAAAACCTACGGTGCTCGGCCTACACCCGTGGTACCCGTTGTGCCCCTGTTGAACACTTCATAAAACCTGTATTGATTCGATACTCACCCATTATACCCGCGGTTCACCTATGTCACCTATGTCACCCAGTGTAGTATACCTACACTACACCCATTTACCCGCGCGGCACTGGGGCCTCCAGCCGATCGCGCGGTGCTGGAGAAGTTTTACACCCTCTCGAATCTTTGGAACCAATGACCACAGCGTGGCGCGCAAGACGGTGATCGAAGTCTGTTAATGGGACGAATATAATGCATACCTGAAGTTCTTAAAATAATGTCACCTGTTAAGTCACTGTCACGGGTCAAAGGTTACAATTGATATATTTGAGTTGTTGGGCCATACTTTCCCTCCAAAGCCTTAAGTTGAGACTGTTATCGCACAAAGCGCTCTCAAAGTATACTGCATCTCCTGCATTAAGCACCTGCAAGTGAAATTGTAAGCAAAGGTCAAGGTCAAGGTCAGGTCACAAAAGGTCATTGTTATCTACAAAATTCATGCGACCCATGTTTTAGGGTTTATTTTACGCATATAATTCGATAGTAGTATCCATTTTTACAAACTGAATCCACCAAAGGTCAAGGTCAGGTCATTTCAGGTCAACATTTAATTAGTTTACATAACTAAGCACGGCGTGTTTCTAGACCAGTTTTGTCCAAAAAATGCATCAATGCAATTTATGTGTCTCTTTCTGGTCCATAAAGCCACACAAACGTAGTACAAAATGACGTCATAGCTACTTATGCTTGGGGAACCATTGGTCAGTCAGAAACAAAGGTATTTTAAAAAAAAAAATTGGTTTAAGTTGTTTCCATGCTTAGTTCTCCCATATTTATTCCGGTTGTTTAAACATCTGGAAAAAATCGACTTTTCAAAGAGTAAAAAAATGCAATTCGGAGATCAACATTTGGAAGACAACATCATTTTCTATATTTTGGTCCTTTTCGTTGACACTTTGTCTAATTATTCGATTTACTACGATTTGGAAAGCATTTATCGTTTTTCTACCAAAAATGGCATGACATGACGTCATTAAAATGTCATTATCTTCCAAAGCACAGCTTCCTTTTCAATACAATTTCGTTGTAAGTCGTAGAATTAATGCAGCATAAGGTACAACAAATAAGGCGTCTATCTGTCATCGTTTCCAAGTTATGAAGAAAACCGAGCGGGGGGATAAAATTTGCTCCCCCCCCAGCGCCGCGCGGGTTAAACCATTGACAACTCAACTCCGGCTTAGCATATATGTTCATTTATAATGCCTTCCCGTATGTCGATGACCACATTGACCAGTGACCTTCGAATCGCAGTGATTCCGTGGTTGCCTCTCACTGGTTGTGACACTGTAGTAGCCGTGGTTGGATCTGATTGATAGTCCTTTGACTGGATTGAAGCGATGTAAAACCAGCATCCGTAAAGTTGCTTAAAAGCTTTACAATTTTGCACCATAACACGTGCTTATATCAATGTCGTACCGTGACTTTTAATACTTAAAAGTTCGTTGCGAAAAGACAGACAGGCAGACGCTCTTTAAATAGTACTATAGATGGTTCTACGAAGTTGAGAATTTCAATTCCACTTTTGTGTCCAATGAGTTCTGGAGAAAGGCATTGGAACACAATCTGGCTCAGAGGGAACAGTCTTTCAACCGAATACCCCGGCTCTGCAGGCAGATTCAACAATTCCTTTGAACGAATGGTGCCTCAAAAGCACTGCGAGCAAATAAGCTTATATTTAATTAAAACAAAAGAAGATGCCTCGGTGGCATTCTTATGAGGACGGAAAAGTTTTGGCCTCATGCTGACAACTTATTATCTCTTTCGCCACAGAACCTCCCTAAAAGGCTACTTTTCTCTTTAACCACGGAGCCTGGCGGCAACAAAGGCCCACCAGCAATGAGTGGAAATCTCTAGGGCGCTCATTGGGCTGGCTGTCACCAGCTTTCATTAGGTTGGCTGTAGTAGAGGTTCGCTTCTCTATTGAGTTCAATTTGCGGCGCATTGTGAGGGCCTCCTCAGGCAGACGAGCTCATCAATGGCCAGCCAGCCGGGAGGGAGGTCTGTCTCCGCCGGCAGACGCTGCCAGCAACAGCTGAGAGGCGCGGGACAGTAAGATGAAGAGGAACCTGCAGAGGGCCGTGAGACGAGAGGGAGAGGAGGAGAGAGGACGGAGAGAAGAGAGAAGAAAAGGAGAAGAAAATAAGAAAAGAAAAGGAGAAGATAAGTAGGAGAGAGGGAGGAGAGAAGGAAGAGAAAAGGAGGAGAAAAGGAGGAGAAAAGGAGGAGAAAAGGAGGAGAAAAGGAGGAGAAAAGGA